>ML781460.1:539274-582338 GCA_009831015.1 Picea engelmannii | reverse complement strand
CCCACCTCTCCATTATTGTATTGGGTTTTATTTTCCACTACTTAGTTAGCTGGGTAGTTAGATCTATTATTATAATAATAGAGACTCAATTAATGAGCTCTTTCCATTATTGTATTGGGTTTTATTTTCCACTACTTAGTTAGTTGGGTAGTTAGATTTATTATAATAATAGAGACTTATTTAATGATCCCTTTTTTACTTTGTCTAATGGACCATTTTGTAATGCTATATAAAGGCCTAACAAACCTTCTCATAATATCAAGTTACTCATTTTGGCTTCTCTCATATTTTCTATTGTTCATTGTGAGATTAATTAGCTCTGAGTGATTTACTAGTAATTAGTTTTAGAGGTGAGGCTCCTCTTTGAGCCTCACCTTCCGAGTACTTCATTTACATGTTTTTGTCCATGCTTCTTTTCATGCAATATTGACATGTCTAAGCTCCTCCTCTCTCGACATTCAATCCATCCAGATCTCATCCCTCGAGATCTGGATCTTTCGAATCAAGCGGGGGTGGCATAAATATGCCTAGTCTTAGCTAATACATTGGGGAATCATGGAAGAGGCCAATTTGTAGAATAAGGATACTATTAAAATTTTTATTAAATCAAAATTTAAGGAGAGAATGTGGTGTGATAAAGAGTTAGAGGAAAAAAGAAAATTAAGGTATTATAAGGAGGTAATCAACCATAATCTAGAAGATTAAAATTATATCTTTGTTTTGACAAGTGTAAAGAAAAAAATAAGCATTGCTAAGATAAGAACAAACTCTCATGAACTCCATAATGAAACTGAACATTAGTCAATTCCTAAAACGCCATGGGATAACAGAATGTGTCACATTTGCGACACTAAGAGAGTTCAAGATGAAAATCACTCTCTCTTAGATTGTCCAATCTATTTCTAAATCAGATTTCAATTTCAAAATATGTGTCACACTACCAACCTTCCTAACCTTTTCACTCAACAAAACTATGGTGATCTTGGAAAGCTTCTCTTAATGATTTTAGAGCACAAACAAAATTCTAAAGAATTACATGTAATCTCTTACCCTTTTAAGGTCTGATAAACCAATTTGGTCTTAGTGGATGTTAATCATCTTCATCTTCATTATCATTCCAAATACATGAAAAAATGATTATTCAAAATAAAATAAAAAATTATTTCTTTGGATTTAATTTTAAATATTATTATTATTATTTTATAGAAATGGTTGTTGGTTTATGTTACAACCAATTCTTGTTATGTGCAAAAGGGTATCCAAGTCCGCAGTTTGCACAAGAAGCACCCAAGCGTAGCATGCAGAAAAAATCAGCACTCAAGCAGCTCAGTCCAGTGACACAGATCAAGCGAGCGGGAAAAGACTGGTTTCAGCGGCGAGGATCTATCATCGAGGCAGATCGATGGTCATCGAGTAAACCGGGGCTGTGGAGTTGTCCAAAGTTTAGCGCCAGGGCTCGTCCCTTATGGCCAAAGTCACGATTTAATTTGCGTCATCCAATCCAGGCGGGGGACAGGTGGTGGTCGATTGTGCCATCCCGATAGTCGACATTTCAGGGTTTCTGTTACCAAGCGCACCCACAGCCTTACGCCCTGAAATGCGAAGCCTCGGGAGCATGGCCCATGGTCATAGCCCATGGTCATATTGAAAGGAGTGGGCCAATGAAGACGAGGGGCGCATGGCCACGGTGGACCCACATTGAAGTGATAGCCATGACAATCTAGGTCATTCAAGCAATAGACGTGTGGCATGTTATTACGCCCCGCCACGATTTCAGCTATCGTGATTCTATGAAAGGGGGTTGCTCCTCCATTGCATTAGGAATGGCCGAAACACGAAATGTGAAAGCGCCATTGGGTTGGGCCCACGGTCCTTGCGCCCGGTCACAATGTAGCAGGGCTGGAAAGTGGGGGCCAATTGAGTTTAAGTGCTCAATGAGCGACAATCGATCGTGGCCGTCCGATGAAAGATGATTTGGGCTGTTGATCCCTGGGGATAGGTGGCAGTATTTGAGCACTTCGCAGGATCTGGTGTCAGGGATTTTGGAGGAAGAGGAATGAGAAATCCCGGTGGGAGAATCCCCAAAATGCTATAGAGGTTCGTTTCGCGAGTTTGGGCACTGGGAAATTTGAAGGCAGGGGGAGTAAAAATCCCCGAAATAAGAAGTCCTGAAACACCTTGGGAGGTTATTTTTGGCCCATGGTCTTAGCCCGAGGTTAGGTGGAGCAGCAGAAAGAGCCGTGAAAAGGTCCAAAATGCCGGTTAGCTGCAAAGAAGGGGTCACTGCGTCCTCCAAGTGCCAAATCGACTCGACCTTGATCCTGATCCCTGCAGAGAAGTAAATGAAGCGGGAGGATGTTTTTGAACTTTCGCCTCATTCCATGAATGAAAATCTAGAAAGGACTGGCTAGGAGGTAGAGATTTATGCCCAAGATGGCCCTGTCATAAAATTTCTTGCAAATCCCATGCTGAGTTAAGGTTGTGTCTGACAAAGGAGTTTCGACCCAGTTTGACTGAGAAGATGTTGCGCCATGGAAACTCGAGCACACCTCTATTGTTGATTACGAATTTTCTAAGTATATGTATGGGGTTTTGTCATTTTGTAGTGGTCTTTGGTTGAGTAGAGCTCCCATTTTGTAATATGTTTTAACACCAGAGTTGTGCCTGGTTATGTAATCGATTTGAGATATTCAGTTAATAGAAGTCATCTTCTTTCCATCTCTCTATAAAGATTGTGTTAAGACACTCAGAATTGGAGGATCCAATCGAGGGTTGTGATGTTGTAGGATGATGTAGGTTTGATCACTGCAATGTTTTCACTAGTTTTACTTAGTTTCCTATGTTGCCTTTTTCCTTCTCGCACTGAATAGCTCGGAATTGGAGGATCCATTTGAGATGTTGCAACTTCATGGTGATTAAGGTTTGATCACCACATTGTTGGAACTGTGTCCTTTGAAGACACATTTCATTGTCTGAAACCTGGGCTAGAAAGCATCATCGAACCTGAGTTTATCTTTTTCAAGCTGTTGGAAGGCCGGATGCCCAAAGCGGTCTTATTCTCATTTTCCCACCAAGTCTTCCCTCTGCTCGCCTTAAAACTCAACTCACTGACTGAAGTTAATATGGCCCTCACTTCCCTGTGCATTTCTGGTTTGGTTTTATGTTGTAACATCATTCTAGTGCTGAGTTTTGTCCATTGACCACCACCATTTAAGCCAACCCGTGACATATAAACTGATGGGTATCAGGCTTACCTCTGTCGTAATCTAGAGGTGACTTCTGGTGCTAACAGTTTATATTAAAAATAAAAGGGGAGGTTGTGGCCTAACCATCCAACCTCCAAAAGTTTATAAAAATTGAAGAGTTTTGGCTCTAGAGCCTGATTCATCCTATTACATGATATACTAAAGGAAAAAATATGTCTTAAAGTATATCAATTTACAAATTGGGCATCATGACTACTATAGATTCTAACAAAACTACTGCCCAGAAACCAAAATTTACATTTCATTTATAATCACAGATAAACCTGGAAGTTTTTATGATCCCTCCTTTCCTGCTGGATTTTTGGGGCCGCTAACTGGAGACTGCTTCCTTGAGACTCATCCATCAATAAAGGTGTTTGATTCATCGTCGGTTCCTCCTTTCTCTCTTGAAACGTGGTGGAGGACACTTGATACGTGGAGGGTGACACTAGTTCTATGGAATCAGGTCCCACCATGAGTGCTCCCCAATATGAACGTGCCCCTATTCTAAGGTGCAAGCCAAGTTTTCTCAAAGATCAACTTTCGTATTTTGATCTCTAAGAACATGAAAGGCGTTGAATTATTCCATGGTTTCTTTGAGATCAATGATCCTTTGGGTTGTTCGACTGAGAATAATGTTTCTTGGGAGACTTTGTCGATAGATACTTTGAATTATAAGAGAATAATCTCCTACTATGGATATGTTTTGTATCTCTCTTTCCTTTGCTAGCTTCATACCTTTCCATGTTGTGAGAGCCTCTGCATTTGTTAGTTGTTTTCCTTAATCCCAAAGAATAGTTGATTACCTCTGATCCTCTGGGGTTGAATAACACCCCACCCGCTCCTTCCACCCCTGGTTTTCCTTTCAAGGCTCCATCAAAGAAAAGAATGTATTGGTTTCTTGATTTTATCCAAACTTCCAGTTCATTAGTTGGGATTCTGAGTTTCCATGGAGAAGAACCTATCGAAACTTCTGCATTGTGCTTCCTGTTGCTTGTGTTGTTCAAAATTGGGCTTAACCAAAGCCTCTCTTGAGCCTCTAGAACAAAAATCACTTGTTTCAAGTTTCTTTTTAATTCAATTGTTTCGATCATTAACCCCCAATCCCGTGAAACAACTCTTTGAGGCTGCATTGATTCATTGTTGAAAATTTCCTTATTTCTGGCCAACTAAATTTTCCAATTTACATAAAAAGGTAAGATAGCCCATACTTTCCAATTTACATAAAAAGGTAAGATAGCCCATACCTGTTTCAGTAAAATTTTTCTGGTAAAGCTTCCCAAGTATATTTTTTGCCATGCAGCATAAGATTTGATGATGCTGGTAATCATTAGAGGAGGGTCCACCAAACCTAAGAGGAGAATTCTCCAAGCTTCTTGAGTGAAATCTCATTCGATGAAGAGGGGGGTAAGTGTTTCCTCTCTTTGCTTGCAGAGAACACACATGGAAGGACCTTCTACTCCACGATTCTTAAGATTTTCTGCTGTCAAAATTCTTTTATGGCAGAGAACTTAGCTAAACACTTTTACTTTTGGAATGGCTTCACTTTTCCAAATAGCATTCCAATGAGGCTCTTTTGGGGGTAGGGGTAATTGTTTCAATTGATACTGATAACCCGATTTTACAGTGTACGCTCCTCCTTTCATGCCCCATCCTATTTTATCCTGGGAAGAATTAGAGTATGGATCTTTCCCATGTAGGAGGGCTACTAGTTGGTTCCACAATCCATGCATTTATGTGGGAAGAGAGGGGTTTTCCAACCTTTCCAAGTTCCATCTATGTCCCAAGCTGAAATATTTGAGAGTAGGCATATTTTGTTCATAGACATCCAGTTTCTAATTGGGTTTAAATCATCTCTTGTAGCCAACGAAGGTTCTCCCATAATACTATCCTCCCAGATTTTGATACGATTTCCTCTCCCAAGGATCCAAGTTAGTTGCTTCATGATTAGAGGCATTGCTTCCTTACACAGATTCCATATAGGAGAGCTTCTTTTCAGGGTGTGTTCCTTATCTAGACAACTTTGTCTATCCCCAGAGAGGTATTTCTTTAATAGGATATTCTTCCACCAGGATTTCCCTTTGGACACCAACCTCCATAATATTTTTTCTCCCAGAGCCTTGTTCACAAGCGCCGAGTCTCTGATAAGAACCCCGTCATGATCATAAGGAGATATTATTGTTCCCCATTTGATTAGATGGATTTTTTTTGTATTGGATGTCCTTCCTTGCCATAAAAATTTCCTTAAAAGAGAGTTCAACCCTTGATGAACACTTCTTGGGGCTAGAAGAATCAAGCTCTGGTATATTTCCATCGAGGAGAGAACAAACTTAATTAAAACAATTCTTCCTACTGGATTTAGCCATTTAACTCCCTATTGATTCATTTTTTTCGTGATCTTATCTATAATATTTTTCCAGTCAATTGCTCTAGATCTAGTGTGGAAAATTGAGACCCTGAGATAGGTGAATGATCTCCATGTGGTTGAGAATTAAAATTGAGTTTTCCAGCCAGAGATCTGAGTCTACTTTATGGAACATTCCATCCATAAATCCAACATTTTGTGTTTTTAACTACTCTCCCAGATGCTTGCACATACTGATACAAGGTTTGATTGAATCTATTGGCTAGTAAAATGGAATCTCCTCCTAATAACAAGGTGTCTTCTACAAACTGAGAGTGATTGACCTCCTTAACTCCTCTGACTATAGAGATCCCTAGGAGCCTTCTACTTTGTCTTTCTGATTCCAAATTTCTGCTTATAGAGTCTGCCATAATCACATAAAGAAGAGGATATAGTGATCATCCTTTCCTTAAACCTATGCTACTTTGGAAGAAGTACCCTGGTCTGCCATTGATAAGGGATTCTATCTAGGCACTTATCCGAGAAATAAAAGGGTTAGAGAAACCAAATTTCTTCATTATTTCAAAAATTATGGAGTAGCGTACCCTATCAAATGTGTTTTCCATATCCATCTTTACCATCATTCCACTTTATTTTCTTAGTTTGCTTGAATGAACTACCTCCTAAACCAAAATAATGTTGTCCAAAACTTTCCCTTTTTGTAGAAATCCTCCTTTGTTTTCTGATATTATTTTGGAAAGAATCCATTTCCTCCTGTTTGCAATGATTTTAGTGACGATATTATAAGAGGAGTTACATAGAGATATTGGCCTGAATTTGGAAAAATTGGAAGGATTAGTTTCTTTAGGGATTAAATCTAAGAAAGAGGAGTTGGTGGCTCCTCCTACTTTGCAGTGAAGCTTGGACCAAGACAACATTTTGCACATATCATTCTTGAAAATCTCCCAACAACTTCGGAAGAAAGAGATAGAGAACCCATCAGGTCCTTGAGCTTTGTCGAGCTTAAGGCCCCAAACATCCCAATAGACTTCCTCCTCTTCTATGTCTTTCAAAAGGGCGTGATTATCTTCATTTGAAATTAGAGAGGGAATTTCTTGCAGAAGAGTGGTATTGATATGGGAGTCAAGATCTTCATCCTCTGACAACAGCGCCTGAAAGTGCAAAGTGGCCTCTCTTTTGATAGCTGCATAATCTGTGATGAGATCCCCAGAAGAGGAAGTTATTTATTTGACTGAGTTCCTTAACTGTCTGGCCTTGGCTTGATTGTGGAAGAAGGAAGTGTTTCTATCACCTGATCATAGCCAAAGGCTTCAAGACTTCAATCTCTAATGTTCTTCTTCTCTTGTATTGACTTGAGGCATTTCTTTATAAAGTTTTTTCTCTTGCATTTGGATAGATCGAGTTTAATCCTCTTGCTCTATCCTCTTCTAGATTTCATCTAGCTCGTTCTTAAGCTTTAGCTTCCTATTTTTGGGCTCTTCGTAATGGGTTTTTGCCTAATTTTTAAGGCTTTTTTTACCTCTCTGAGCTTGGATTCAAGCATAAACGCAGGTGATCCTTCCACTTTACCTAACCACACCCTTTTTATTATATCCATATCTTCTTGTTTGTGTAACCATAGGGGGTTGAAACGGAAAGGTATGGGACCATAATTCTTTGCTTATTCTAGAGCTAGGATTATAGGTTTGTGATCAGAAGTAGCAGAGGGAAGAATCTTTGAGTTGATGTCTAAATTATTTTCCAGAAAGTTGTTGTGTATGAGAAATCTTTCCATCCTAGCAACTATGTGATCTTTACCTAGTCATTTGTTAGACTAGGTGTACTTTCCTTTGAAAGGATTGACATTGAAAAGATCTCATTATGAGATGAGATCTTCCAATATTTCTCTTAGAGGTCATGAATAGGGTTTACCCCTCTCTTCTCTTCCTATAACAAAACAATGTTGAAGTCTCCTGCTACAATAGTGTTTCTCAAGTCTAATGTAGATCCAATTAGCTTAAGCTTGTTCCATAAGGATAGTCTTTCCCCTGGAAGGACCGGAGTATAGACATTGAAAATTTTGTAAGTGTTGCTTGTGATTTTCCATTTAATATCTACTAGGATCCAGTGTTGGGTTTTTCCCACTAGATCCACTTCTGTATCCTGAGGGTTCCAAAATATTCCAATACCTCTAGAGGCTCCCCTAGATCTTACTACTATTCCTGTACTATTGGCCCAAAATTGTTTATTTAAACTTAGCATCTCAATATTTGAAAGTTTGTTCTCCTGGATTAAGAGGACCTTGAGATTTTCCTCTCTAATTAATTCCTCCATTGCTTTTACTTTGAATTTTTGTCCAAGTCCTCTACAATTCCAAGAGACTATCTTCATTATTTACCTTGTGAGGGTTGACCACTGGCCCCTTTTTGGGAGCTTTTCCCACTTCCTTTTTCGGGATTTCCTTTTGCAGTTTTGAATGAATTTTATATCGTGGTCTGAACACCCATAATTTTGTCTTTATTTTCTTCCTCTTCTCAAATTTCCTTAGCTGACCTTCTCCCTAGTCTTCTATTTTGATTATCTTCCATCCCTTCAGATTCTTGATCATTGGAGGTTGATTGTTCCTGTCTTCTTGTTATTACTCCAGAAGGGGGTTTTTTCCTTGGATCGATTTCTTCCTGATACTCTGAGGACTCTTGATCAAGTGTTGGATATTGAAATTCTTGAGAATCTATCGGCATGATCAGGGAGGAAGGGAATATCGAGGGAGCTCTTGGAGGGAAAATAGAGCCTGGAGGTTTTACCGAAGGAGAAACCACTTCAACGAAGGACATAAAGTGTTATGTTAGAACCTCAAAGGAGTTAGGATAAATAAGGAAAGGGTTAGAATCTGGAGCTTGGGGGGCGAAGATGACGGGGGGAGGATAGGGTTAGAGGGAGGAGCAAGGGGAGGGTCTACTATAGAAATTGACTGGATAAGGGGCATAGAGGTACTAGGACTAGCATGACTAGAGGAAGGGAGTGAAGAAGAAGAAGGCTTCTGGGAAGTGGGAGGAGGGGCTCTTAGACCTACCATTTTCTTCTTTACCATTTTCCATTGGTCCTCAGGAGCTTGGCTAGAAGGGGCCTGAGGGGCTGGATTTTTGCAATCTTTTACAAAGTGCCCATATTCATGGCATGCTTTTCATTTGAAAGGAAGTTGTTCATAATTAATCTTTTGAATATGTTGCTAGTTATCCAGTTTCAACATAATTTCTTCCAGGAGGCCCTTTTCTAAATCCACTTTAACATAGATTCGAGCACATGCAAACATATTTCCCTTGGGTTCTGTTGATTCTATATATTTCCCTAAAGAATTCCCAATATTTATTAGAGAATTAGGGTTCCAACAATGAAGAGGAAGATTAGAAAGTCTTACCTAGACTGGAACTATCAAGGGCACATCGAGCTCGGGGTTGAAGTTTGAAGTCCATCTGTTGAGATACATGCCTTAATTGTTGAAGAAATAAGGGCCTCCTTTGAAGATCAGGTCGCGGTCTTCCTTTGTTTCAAACAAGAAGGTGTAAAATCCACATCCACAAAAATAGTGGGCCATTCTTCCTTTAATCAAAACCTGCCAGTTCTTTTGGACCCATATCTCCATAGCCCGTGAGGAAAACCAAAGGTCGGTGAACTGACCTACGAGTCCCCTTTCGAATAGAGATAATGCCTTCGAACAGGTTGGCATAGCAGGAAGAACAAATTCAAGGATATTCTCAAGGTGTTTCACAAACTTCGATGGTTGGGGTTTGGTGACCGAAGGGACAAGGCCATAAACCAAAGATCTGAAGGGTAGTTCATCAGGGGCCGCTGGGAAGAGTGAAAGGAATACATGAATGCAGGCTAGAGTTTCAGCTCAAAGCTCTCTTTTTAGAAAAGCCACACTTTGCTGAGAAGAGTTTTATATGTCATCTTATTTGTTATTTTCTATTTAATTACTATTAATTTGATATTTTTAATTTTTTTTAAATTTCAAAATTTTAAAAATTCTTTAAAATCTCTTACAAAATAATTTAATTAATTAAAAATTCAATGAAAATAAAATTATGCCCAACTTTATGCAAACCACTCTATTTGGGATAAACTTTATTTTACACCTCGACAACAACCTTCCACAAAAAAAAACAAAATCCAAATCCATATAGATGATAACCACAATTTTTTTTAAATGAAAATTACTTCACCAAATTTGTTTTACTATAGAAAAATCTAACGAGCAATGTAAATCATATCACCCACCACTATGGGAAAGGTTTACATTTTTAATTTACTTGTATAGATATCATTTACGACTTTTTAAAACTTATAAAAAAATAGATTTAACCAAACCTAAATGAGAAAATTCCTCTTTCATTTTCAATAGTGTATATCCATCATCTTATGATCATATAAATTAAAGAGAAATTTATACATAAAAGTAACATTGTAAATCACTACTTTACATTACAGTAACATTATAGATCACTACTTTAAAGAGAAAAGAACAACTATAAATATCTTAACAATAATCAAAATTACAATTTTGTATATTCAAATTTCATAAACTATGAATTCTGAATTTTAAAAAATAACTAAAATTACATTTACAATTATAATAAATACATTTTTCAAACGTAAACGTCTTTCAAAGTTTCTAAGTTATGCACTTGGACATATGTCTAAATATCAATTCAACGACGTGCACCTTCTCTTCCTGGTGTTGAAGGTTACTCAGATTCACCTCCTTCTATACTAAAGTGGAGACAATATTCTAATCCACATCAGAGCTGCTTTCAACCTAATTACTCGAATCCATCGCTAGAAGATTATTTTTCTTTGCATCCTTCTTACGGTTCTTCGAGTTCAAATCTGGATGTAGTTTCCAATACTTCTCCTCAGTGTGCCCATCAATATTGCAATGGTTAAAATGGTTGCTAGGATCCTTGCATTGTTGTGTAGTGGTTGTCGTCTTCTTAGCCTTTCCCCCTTTCCACTTCTTCTTCCCCTCCTTAGAAGCTTCTTGGTTCTCTTTCTACTTGGAACCACTTGGATACCCTTTCTTGTGGCCTATGTTTTCTAGATATTGTGCGTGTACACATGCCTGATCCACTATCCTTGGCTTGAAAAGCTTCACTTGCTTTCGTAGATGGATATGTAGACCCCCCAAATATACTATGCCCTTACGTTTTCCTAAAGTAGTTCCACTAGATCCATTGGTCCTCTATATACCCGATAGGGTAGAATTGGGACTCGATGAGGGTTTTGAATTCCTCCCACCTAGTTACTGGAGGATCACCCTCTAGCCTAAGTGTTTTTGTATGGATTTCCCACCAGTTAAAACCATGACCCTCTAAAATTAGTATGGAAAATGATATCTTTTGTTCTTCATCTATATCATGAACGCTGAAATAAACTTCTAGTTGAGCTGCAACCAATGATTCATTTTTATTTCATCAATCTCACCTTGGTAGGGCTTTATGTCCACTTTTGCTTCCATCTTGAATAAATATTGTGAAGGGTTTATGGTACTGGAACTTGACTTCTCTTTCTTTGGTTCTTTCTGTGATTCCTTTTCTAGGTCTTCGCTATCCCCTAGTTTCTTGTCTGGTCCAATTTATGAGTTTGAGCCTTCAACTTCTCTGATCAGTATGAGCTTGCTTGCTAGAGTCGCCATGAGGAGGGACATATTGCAAGATATGTTAGTGTCTTGCTCTTCTAGCCTCATAAATATCTCATCTCCTGAATCTCAAGGGTTGTTATTAATAGACTCGTCGACCATGGCTAGGGTTTTGCGCCTTTCCACTACACAGTTCATCACAATAGATCTAATAAAATACTGAAATCTTTACCGTGAAGGTTAATTTCCTTTAGATCTCATAGTCTTTAATTACAATTTTTTTTTCTTAAAATATATGAAACAGTTGAAATACGAAAAAATAAAGAACATAAACAAATACTCACACACACCATCCACAAACAAACACAAGATATAACCTGAGAAACCAAATACGAGAGAAAACCCAACTAGTAGGTGAGGTCGCTTTGCTCTCTTTTCTTCAAATGCAAGTATAAAGAAAGAGACACTCTCTATGGAGTTTCCTTTGACACTATGGCATGTATGGCTACTACATAATCTCTCCTCCTCTGTTATGCTCACAAAATACCACTCTCAACTATTATGGTAAGTTATGGAACAAAATACAATGCAAAAGAATGGAACCCCTTCTCCTCCTAGTAGTTGGGTATTTAACATAGTTCAGTAGTCGTCTAGGGTTAGGGTATTAACTTCCTCAACCTTCAATTAGTGATTAAGTTCAGACCTTCTTGAATGTTCTAGAAAATCTAGTATGTGGCTAGCCCCACACATTTAAGTAATGGGGATTGACGTGGCATATCCTTATAATGGTATATCCCCATAATGAAATGTAGTTCCACATTAATAATAGCTTTCCTTTTTTTATGAAGTGAAATTCGTGAATTTTTTTATTTCTTAAATCTATATTAATTATTAATTAATAAATATTTAATGAAAAAAAAACTTTTAAAATTAACATGTAAATAAATTAAGTGATAAATAATTGGACAAAACATACATAATATTAATATTACTATACAATAAAAGTGCAATATATGAAGAACATTTTGTTAAGTTAAAAAATGTGTTTACACAATATGTAATGAATAATATTAACAATACCATATTTTAAGTAAATATAAATACAAATAAATATATATAGATAGATTTAATATCTATATATAATATAAAAAATATTATATAAATACATTTAAAAAAAGAGAAAGATGTTAAATTTAGACCCGATTTTACATATTTTTATATTATATAAATACATAAAAAGAGAAAGATGTTAAATTTATACCTGATTTTACATATCAAATTTTATAAGATGTGAATTTTAAGTTATATAATAAATATAATATTTATATAAAATTATTGTTATAATATAAATATAAATATTTTAACCATAATTAAAATTTTGTGTGATTTTGCATATTTATTTTATAAATTATTAATTTTAAATTTTATTTTATATGATAAAAAAATTACATTTTAAAGATTTTAATTAAAATTTTGTGTGATTTTGCATATTTATTTTATAAATTATTAATTTTAAATTTTATTTTATATGATAAAAAAATTACATTTTAAAGATTTTATTTCTTTAAATATTTGATAAATTAAAAAAAAAATGAATTTATATTAATAGCTAAACTACTAAAAATAAAAATAAAACAATTTTTTAGATAATAAATTCTTAACCCATATGTGGGTGGGTTTATGTTCCTTGAGCATGATGTGGATGCCACATGGTTTTCTTGTTATGATTATTATTCTTAGGGATTTATGTGCCAAACTTCCATTAACATGAAACGTAATGCAGCGTAATTTTTTATTTGGTTTTTTCAGGAAAATAACTTTCCATAAGATAAGGTGTTCACTAAATTTGAAAAAAGCCCTTTATATGCTATCGTCAACATGGATTTTGTATGAATCCTTCCTATAAAGGGATTGAATGGTCCATGATTTTGGAATATTATACGCGTAAAGGGAATATGGTTTATGAAGTATGCGACTCTAAATTTCATTTCTTCCAATCTTTTTCTTAGGTTTTAAAATTTGAAAACAAGGAGAATCTTCATTTGAAAATTTATACCATGTAAAGTTACAATTGCATATTTTTTAAATTATAATAAGTTATAAGTTTAAATATTTTATTTTTTGAAATTTTTTATAATTATTATGGGTTATTAAATTGTTAGTGAAATTGTAATTTTGCATTGTTTAAATTGTGTGTTTGAATGTCTTAATAAATTTAAGGTTTTAAAAAACTTCTATTACATTTAGTATATATAATCTTAATAATTGATATTTGCAATTTCAGTAATTCTTTTAAATTTTTTTGCAAATTTTGAACAAAATTTGTTGGAAAAACATGCGCTAAAAATATTTTAAAGTAAAATGTTTAGACTATTGTTATAATAAGTGCCTTTAATCCACTCAAAGGGTCAACATCACAATTCTAGCAATGCATTTTATGATTTCAACACTTTTCAATTTATCAAATTTTGAGACGCTCCCCAGAAATGGTGTGATATGAGTTCCATGTATACAACACCCTTTTCATAGAGTTGGAACTTGGAATATTAAATAGGAATAAAAATATATTTAGAAAATAAATAGTTGAATTGATTACATTGAGGGGAGTTTTTCTCATAATTTTATTGAAACTTTGTCAATTTAACTATCTATCTAAGTCACTAGAATCCAACAAATTTAGTGAAACCAAATTATTGTTTGGAAATTCAATAACTTTAATGTCACTATATTAATCATGATCTTCATTATCATAACTGATTTGGGAAAAATGAAAAACAACAATAATAAATGTCCATATTGATTAATTAAATGGGAGAAATGGGATAATTTTTATTATAATTTTATTGTAACTTGATTAGTGCATACTAATTCACTTCTATAATCATAATTGATTTTAGAAAAGTAAAAAAAAATAAAAATAAAAATATCCATATTAATTAATTAAATGGGAGAAATGGGATAATTTTTATTATAATTTTATTGTAACTTGGCTAGTGCATACCAATTCACCTTTACCTCATGGTGTTTATCAACCAACAATAAAAAGATTAATACTAATATGAATGAAAGAGAAATGGACATCTTCACTAAGATGAAGCAAGTGGTGATGTTTTGATATTTTTTTGAAAATTAACTAAATAGTATTAATTCATTTTTACAAAACAAATTTATGTCCCCAAAAAAAGTACTATATCAATAAAAAGAAAGAGTGGCTTTCACAACTATCTAATCTTGATCCTAAGAAGTTCTTGAGGAAAATTCTAATCCAAAATACTAAAGAAAATAATATGATTCATGTTCTTCATGAGTTTATACTTTAAGGCTATAAAGTATATCGTCAAGGCATCCAAAAAAAATAAAGAAAGTTAAAGGGTAAAGGTCAAAGGTGAAGGGTAAGCAGAGCTAATCTCTCAACTGTCTTTGTCTTACTTCTCTCTGTTCCTGGATGCTTATATCTCTCTCAATAACCGCCCAAGATCGTTCTAACTCGGTCCGAGTATGGGCTGTTTGCAATATGGTGTTAAATAAATTTAGTGCAATGCTGGTTTGATTCGAAAGACCATTTCCGATGTTAGGTTGTCTTGAATTTGGTACAGTCATGAGGGATAAAATTTGAAAAAAGATCTAGAACTTGTTTTAACAAAAGGTGTCACTTTCTGACTTCTATTATAAGGAAGAATTTTAAAGTAAACAAATAATCAACAGGTTAAAGACCATTTCCTATTTCTGAATTAGATTTGAAAAGAACATGTTGATGATAAAAGAAAACAGAGAACCATCTAGCAAAGATGAGGCGTCGATTATGAAGAATCTCACTTTGCAGCGGAAAAAGATAAAAAAACAAAAGGATTTGATGAAATACCAAAAATTTATAATCTAATGGGTTTGCAGGTCTTGAAACTGCTAATAGCAGGCACAGAGGAAAAACTGCAAACAATTAGATAACTAACTAACTTCAAAACAATTGTAAATAAGATGTCAAAACACACTTATAATTTCATCAATGAAACACATAAGAAGAGATATAATGAATAGGAACACAGGGAACACATAACTTAGAATTAACAGAATCTGGAATCTTCTCCTTGCTTTTTTATTATTTACTGTAAAATAAGTCTCTCGCGTACAATAGCCACAAAAAATCCTTGTCTTAGTCTCGAAAAGTTATATTTATACATCATAACTAAAACTTTTCAGTTGGTAACGTAACCAACTTCTTTCGACCAATGGTTACATAATTTACACAAAATTGTAACTTTTACTAAATTTAACTTCTTTACCAAAATAACACTTCATGTCTTTGAGGGGCTTCCTTCTTCCACTTTCAGGCAATGAATACATCTTTCTAGAAATTGTGCCAAAGCTCTGGGAGCCTCTAGAACAACTTTTGCTTCAAACTGAAAAAAACCTTCTTTGTACTTCAGGCAAGTGGTCTTCGATGATCTTCTTTGTGAACTCGATCGTTTGTAACTTCAAACTAGACATTACCATCCATTTAACGATCTGAGTTACATTGATCATATTTATCTGTGGAATTAATAATTGAATCTCTTTTAGATTCTCCCTGAATCTCAACTGATGCTTACTAATATTAATTTCTCCTAGCAAACCTGAGCAATCATCCTTTCCAATATTCACTGATGCTTTTTCCATAAGGTTAAAAATCCCTTGATATTCATCACTAACCTCTTTGGTTATCTTCTTGTTTTCAGCAAGATTCACTTCCCAAGCCTTGAGTATAATGTCTCCTCTGATTTGCTCTGAGACAGTTAGCTTTGGAAGCTTACCATTTTCCTTTTTTGCAGAAAGAGCCACTGCCTTTTGAAAGGTTGTTCTGGCTGCTTTCGTTTCCCTTTCTTTCAAAAGAATATCATTTAAGGTATTATTAGCATTCTGAAAATAATTTTGGATGAATTCCAGCTTCGAAAATACTTCATGTTGCTCCTTTTCTATTTCAGTATGTATTTCCAATACTTGAGCTTGGAAGATTCCGGGTTCAACCACTTGATCCTGGATTGAATTAATTCTATCTTGTAATTGACTATTCAATTTTTCCTGATTCAATATCTGTGCTTGAAAAGCTTGCGCCTTTAAATTTGATTCACTTAAGTTTGCCTTTAGCATTTGAATCTCTAGTATGTCAGTGAACCTGGCTTGTTCTAGCTTCTTGTTTATCTCTTGACTGATATTCTTTTCAATCTCTTTTAATTTATCTTCCAGCTGAGCTATCAATTCATCTTTTTGTTGTAGGTTGTTTCTCAAGTTATCAACGGAATATAGATTTGCTGAGGCTAAATCCCCCATTGTACCTGCTATCTCTGTAGCAAACTCTCCATCTTTAAGCTTCTTCCCATCTATGATGATCTTATGCTTACTAATCATCGTATTTCCTCTGGGATGGATTTCTTGTTTCAAGACTTCCTTTCTCTTTTTACTGAAAAAGTAATTAGATGAAGGGATCTCATCTCTGGCAATGGGTTCAAGGTCGCTAACATAAAGAACGTCCATCGATGGGTTACCAAAGGTTGACTGCAAAGGGGTCAATGAAGTAATAGGACTTCCCAGTTCTGTGGATACTGTACCTCCTACTTTCTAAGGAATATCCTCAGGAAGGTATGAAGGTATTTCCAACTCCTTTCCTTTACTGGACTCTGTTTCATCCGTCCAAAGAACTTTTGTTTCCTCAGTCCATGGGACTTCTGTTTCCTCAGTCCGTGGGACTTTTGTTTCTTCTTCGAAACCTAGAGGAGGTTCTTCCTGATCTGAAGGGGAGGTCGTGGATTCGCCTTGCAGAATCTTTGGCAAACAACTTCTTCTGTTACTTTGAAAGGACTTGAAACCAGTCTGTAAATTTGATGATAAGGCCTACACCTTATTTAATACCTCTTCATAGCTTTTTACATATTTAAACATATCATCATAAATAGACTTTTCATGTTCATAAGATTTTAGGCTACAATGCATCAAATGTCTGTTGACCAGTTGGTAAGGGTCATGCTTTTTATGTTCAATATTTACAAGTTTGACTTCTTCTAGTGATTCTGCCTCTACCTTAGAATGGTCGTGGTTCTGTAATAATAAATTCCCTATATGTATGGAAAAGGAAGGCCAAGACTTCTTTTGGGCTGCCTTTAGCTCTATCCTGATTCCGCCTTTCACAATCTGATATGCTACTTCCCTGCACACCAGTCGGTCTGGGAGGAATTTTGGGAGTGCATGAGGGGGAATGGAGCACCCATAAACCCTAACATAAGAGAATTTTTCATCAATAAACCAGTCTGCTACTGCTTTGATGTTTTCTGTCACTGCCTCATAAATGCGTGGGGGTTCACAGCCATAGAACAATCTATGCATAGGGACTACCACGAAAAGCTAAATTTCATAAAATGAATTCTTTGCATTTTCTTCCCATAACACAGAGTGATACTCATGAATGGGTTCACTACAAGTTGGGTTCCAACTCCAATTCATCAAGGGAAAAGGATTCTGAAAGCATATAGCATCCATGAGGTATGCTGACATATAAAATACCATTGGTTGACCTATGGATTTTGCAACTTTGTATTTTGAAATTTCTCGAGCCAAGTTGTCTGACAGAATTTTGTTCCAGTTGAAGACATTTCCTTCTGATGCTTCTTCCAACAGGGGTACCCATTCTGCAGGGAAATGAGAGGGACTCTTTTTACCAAAGAGTCTGCACAGCATAATGACCACATAGATCATATATTCATTTAAAGAACCCATGGCATAACTCCCATGGGAATCTGCCCTAAATTTGGGTGGGTTTCTCGACCATCCTTTAATAATATCTGGGTAGGTTTGGTCTGCCTCCATACACTCCTTTCTTTGGAACTCGGCTATGAAATCAACATTGTAAACATATTTTGGGTTGGGAGAAATCTTATACATAACCTGGATATGTTCAGGTCTAAATGAGCCGACCACAGCTGCTTGATCATTTAGGATGCTCCTCGTTGTGATATCCACCTTCTCTAAGGCCCAGTGGATCATGTCGTTATATGCCATAAGCCGTGGACGTGCTGCGATCTTATGAAGTTCAAACTTAGCTATGTCCCGAAGGTGGTTTTCGGAATTGGCAGGAGCAGTTCTGATTTCATAATCCAGGAGATCATAAATCTGTCTCCATGATTTAATGGATTCAATAGCATGCAGCGTTGTGTCTAATATTATATCTCTTTCTATGCTGCCTATATCATCTGTGGCCTTGCTCTTCTTAGATTCCTTCTTTGGTGCCATAGCTATAAGTTCAAAAGAAATCTATCACAAAACAAAGAAATGTAAGCTGGGCAAGATGCAAATTGTGTGAGGTAAACCGAGCGAATAAGCTTTGGAACACAGACTTTTAAGTTCACTTTAAATTTGTTTTAGGGTGAAAGCATTAACGCAGCCGGCTGCAATTGATTACTCTTTAATGAAGAAGATAATCTTGGATACACATTAGTGTTGCAGTAATTAGCATTTATCTGTGTATTTAATATGGCCGTATATCGCCCCTTTTTCTTTTTTTTTGAATTTAGAATTCGGAGGATTTCATTTTAATCGAAAACCGACATATTACGAAAGTTAAGAATTTTAAGTTCTATTTAAACAGTGTTAATCATGCTTTAAAACCAAATTATGAATTGAGATTTTGCATTTCGGGATTTCGGAGGTCTTGTTGAGAGAGGTATGTCCTCGCAGAACCCCGAAATCTGAAGTAGCGATGAATTTTAAAATGGTTTTATGAAAAGTCGGGATTTCGGCAATTGGGATTTCGGAGGTCCCGTGGACGAGAGGTATGTCCTCACAGAACCCTGAAATCTGAAGTAGCGATGAATTTTAAAATGTCAGGGTTTTGGTGACTTCGGATTTCGGGGATCAGGATTTCGGAGATCGAAATACATTGAAAAACTTGTTATCAGTGATCCCCGAACCCCGAAAAACTTAACGGTTTTCACTCGACTCTTTTAAGGTTTTCGTTAGTGCGATTCACCAGAAAAGTACGTCGGTATTAAAAAATTTGGGTTTTAGGAATGAGAGCAGAGGTTATGTTTTGTAAAAAAAGGGCAAACTTTGAAAAAGGGGGGTTTTATACTTAGTGATGAGATATTTAAAACTAGTTTCAACAATTCCCTTAAGGGACTAGAATTCCTACCTTAAAAGTCTTTACGAGTTCCCTAATGCCATGGACACTATTCCTATTATCTCTATAGAAGATGAAGCTTTTTCTTTGGATGACATAGAGTTCGAGGTTAAGTGGCTTGCAAATGGGAAAGCTAAGGACATTGAAGACTACCAAGCTGAAGTTTTTAAAATCAGAAGGCCTATCCTCATCCCTCACATACACAAGCTCTTCAATTTAGAAGTTGAGTAGGGCTTCCCTAAACCCTAGATGCAAAGCCTCATTGTTCCTAACTTTAAAAATGGGGATAGAAACATTCCCTCTAATTATAGGACCATTATGATTAGTCTGATTTTAGCCAAGCTATACGAAATTATTTTGGAAAAGAACATTAGCATATGGATAGAAATTCATGGTAAAAGAGATAAAGGCCAGGCCGGATTTAGGAGAAATCATTCAACTTTAGACCATATAGTTACCTTTAGGATCATCGTAGAGGAGTTTTGCAATACTAAAACCAATCTTTTTTGTTGTTTTGTTGACTTTAGAAAATATTTTGACATAGTTCCCAAGAAAAAGCTTTGGGATAGGTTGGAAAGGATAAAAGTGTCTTTTGATTTGAGGACTATTGGAATAAGGTTGTAAGAGAACGCTATTGTCAATTTTAACAACACTGAGGGTTGGTCGAAAGAAATTAACTACAATATTGGAATGAAGAAAGGTTGTCCCTTGTCCCCTACTCTTTTTGGCATTTACATTGACAAGCTAGAATATTGTTTGGAAGAAGTAGGTTGTGTCGGCCCTCCTCTCACTAGGATAGTCATCAATTCTTCTTTATGTTGATGTTATCGTTCTTATGGAAGGGAGTCCCCATGATCTTGGAAGGCAACTTAGAATCATCAAGGATTTCTCATGGGGGCATCACCTTGTTGACCAATATCTTATCACGCTCATTCATAAAGGGGGTTTTTAATTCTAAAAAATAAAATGAATATATTGTAGGTATTAGGGGGCAATGTGGGGTATCAAGGGGTTTATATGTATTTGGGGGTATAAAAAGGGGTATCTAGTGAAATTAGGGGTTTCTTTTATTGCAAAGATATACTGGGAGGGGGGTTCAACCAAAAGGATTTTGGGAGATATTTACCAATATCTAGTGAAATTAGGGGTATTATTTAATATCCCATGAATGAAGGCGTTATGTCACAGTTTCACATAGTGAATACCTCGTGGGATTTCTACTCCAATATGGGTATGACTGTTAATACTAACAATACTAAAGTCATGATCATTTAAATCCAATAAGATCACTTATGATACCTTCGTATATGACAACAACAATTTGGAGGAAGTGACTTCATACAAATATCTTGGAATCGATATTGACCACAAGATCAAATGGAATTATAGCATTGAGAAAATGATAATTGGAGGATAGAAAATTTATTATGGGCTTGAAAACACTTGTAATTAGGACTATCTTTAGGTATGGGATAAGAAGAAACTCCTCTTTGAGACTCTAGTTACACATGTTATTCTTTATGGATGTGAAGTTTGGGGATGCAGTATCTTTTGAGAATCTTGGAGAAAGATAGAGAAAATCCAAAATAATTTATAACCTATAATCTCAAAATTAAAGGAAATACGCCCTATCTTATCCTCCTCTTAGAGGAGATCCTTTCCCCCATTGAGAGCATGGCCATGACTAGATACCTAATATATAAGAACAAGTTAAACAACATGGAAGACAAGAGGCTTCCTAAAATTGCTTCAAACTCCAAGGACAACCACCTTTGATTCAAGCATGGATGGCATAAAGATTCCTAGTCTTGGCTAATCCATTGGAGAATCATGGAAGATGCCATTTTGCAAAATAAGGATACTATTAAAAATAATATTAAATCAAAATTTAAGGAGAAAATGTGGTGTGATAAAGAGTTAGAGGAAAAAATAAAATTAAGGGATTATAAGGAGGTAATCAGCCCTAATCTAGAAGACCAAAATTATCTCTCTGTTTTGACAAGTGTAAAAAAAAAATAAAAAAAATTGCTAAGATAAGAACAAACTTTCATGAGCTCCATAGTGAAATTGGGCGTTGGTCAATTCCTAAAATGCCATGGGATGAAAGAGTGTGTCACATTTGTGACACCAAGAGAGTTGAAGATGAAAAACACTATCTCAATTTCAAAATATTTGTCACACTACCAACCTTCCTAACCTTTTAACTCAACAAAACTATGGTCATATTGGAAAGCTTCTCTTAATGCTTTTCGAGCACAAACAAAATTGTAAATAATTGCAAGTAATTTCTTACCCTTTTAAAATCTGATAAACCAATTTGATCTCAATGAATGTTAATCATCTTCATCGTCATCTTCATAATAATTCCAAATACATGAAAAAAATAATTATTCAAAATAAACAAAATTTTTATTTCTTTAAATTTAATTTTAAAAATATACTTTTTAATTAAAAATTTCAAAAATGTATATTGTTATTTATTATTAATTTGATACATTTAAACATTTTTAAATTTCAATTTTTAAAATCCTTGACCATCTCTTAGAAAATAATTTAATTAATTAAAATTTCAATGAAAATAAATTATGCCCAACGTTATGAAAACCACTCTATTTGAGATAAACTTTATCTTACACCTAGACAATAACCTTCCGCAAACAAAACAAAATCCATATACATGATAACCACAATTTATTTTTAAATGAAAATTACTTAACCAAATTTATTTTACTATAGAAAAATCTAACGAGCAATGTGAATCATATCACCCACCACTATGGGACACGTTTATATTTTTAATTTACTAGTATAGATATTATTTACGGTTTTTTAAAATGAGTAAAATAGAATAGAAAATTAAAAAAAAATTAACTAAACCAAAACTAGAAAATTCTTCATTCATTTTTAATAGTGTATATCCATCATCTTTATAAAATTAAAGAGAAATGTTTACATAAAGTAATATTATTATTTTACTTTAAATAAAAAAGAACAATTATAAATATTTTAACAATAATCAAAATTACAATTATAATTATATTAAATATATTTTCAAACACAAACGTCTTTCAAAGTTTATGAGTTAGTTATATATATATTAACGATATTGTATAAAGTTGTGAGACAATAACAGGGAAAAGACAATAATGTTGGTATTGAGTGAAAGGTATTGAGCCAGGTTGTCGTAAAGTGACTTCAAATGGTCCACCAAAACCATGTTATTTGTGGAGTGATAGTTGGGAAAGAAAAAGAAGGACAAATGGGCGTGTAGGTGAAGGTAAAGAAAGTCAATTCAACAAATTTATTGAAAATTGGTTGTGGTGTCACTTCAATTGTAGGAAGCCTTACAAATTGGGAGTGACTTCAAATGGCCCATCAAAGCAATAATTCATATTAAAAAAGAAAAATGGGCATTCAAAGAGCCTTGAAATAATTCAGATCAAAATAGACAAAAGGGCGTTCAAAGAGCCGAGCAATAATTCATATTAAAAAAGACAAATGGGCATTCAAAGAGTCGTGCAACAATTCATATCAAAAAAGACAAAAGGGCGTTCAAAGAGCTGAGCAATAATTCATATTAAAAAGAAAAATGGGCGTTCAAAGAGCTGTGCAATAATTCATATAAAAAAAAGTAAAAAGACATTCAAAGAGCCGAGCAATAATTCATATTAAAAAAGAAAAATGGGCGTTCAAAGAGCCGTGCAATAATTATATAAAAAAAAGAAGACAAAAGGGCATTCAAAGAGCCGAGCAATAATTCATATTAAAAAGATAAATGGGTGTTCAAAGAGCTGTGAAATAGTTCATATAAAAAAAGACAAAAGGGCATTCAAAGAGCCGAACAATAATTCATATTAAAAAGACAAATGGGCGTTCAAAGAGCCGTGGTCTTTACAGAGCAATAATTCATATAAAAAAAAGACACTTGGGCGTTCAAGAAAGTAAATTCAACAAATTTATTGACAATTGGTTGGTGATTTGAAGGTCTATTCATAGTGGTCGCCTAAGGCAATTCATAGACCAACTAGGAAGCAAACGAAATGGGTGGGGTAGGAAAGGTGATAGAGAATGAATCAATGAAAGGGAGAGCAACATGTGATCGGACGAAAAGCTCAAAAAAATATTCTGAACCAAAAAAACTATCAACCTAAGGAATAATTTAAAGTTGCAATTGCATATTTTTTTAATTATAATTTTGGATTATAATAAGTTTAAATATTTATTTGTTGAATTTCATTTTAATTATTATGGGCTATGAAATTGTTAGTGAAATTGTAATTTTGCATTGTTTAAATTGTGTTTTTGAATGTTTAAATAAATTTAAGGTCTTGAAAAACACCTATTACACTTAGAATATGCAATCTCAACAATTTATATTTGCAATTTGAGTAATTCTTTTAAATTTTTTGGCAAATTTTGAACAAAACTTGTTAGAAAAATATACACGAAAAATATTCAAAAAGTAGAATGTTTAGACTAGTGTTATAATAAGAGCTTTCAATCCACTCAAAGGGTCAAAATCACAATTCCAACAATGCATTGTATGATTTCAATTATTTTCAATTTCTCAAATTTTAAGACCCTTGCTAGAAATGGTGTGAGTTATGAGATCCCTATACAACACCCTTTTGATAGATTTGGAACTTGGAATAATAAATAGAAATAATAATATATTTAGAAAAGAAATAGTTGATTTGATTTACTAAGACATCGAAGAAGGTGTTCTCATAATTTTTATTGAAACTTTGTCAATTTAACTATCTATCTAAGTTACCATAATCCACCAAATTTAGTGAAACCAAGTTGTTGTTTGGAAATTCAATAACTTTAATGTCACGGTGTTAATCCTACTTTTTATTTGACAATGGTCTTCATAGAGAAATCATAATTGATTTGGGAAAAATGAAAAACAATAATAATAAATGTTCATATTGATTAATTAAATGGGAGAAATGGGATTTTTTTTATTATAATATTATTGTAACTTGGTATACCAATTCACCTCCACCTCATCGTCTTTATCAACAAACAATGAAAATATTAATAATAATACGAGTGAAAGAGAAATGGATAACTTCACTAAGATGAAGCAAATGGTGATGTTTCGATACCTTTTTTGAAAATTAACTAAATAGTGTCAATTCATTTTCATAAAACAAATTTTATGTCCTAGAAAAAGGTACTATATCAAAAAAACGAAAGAATGACTTTCACAACTATCTAAGCTTGATCCTAAGAAGTTCTAGAGGAAAATTCTAATCCATAATACTAAATAATATGATTCTCTTAATGGATTGGAATGCCTACCTTAAAAGTCTTTACGAGTTCCCTAATGCCATGGACACCATTCATATTGTCCCTACAGAGCATGGAGTTTTTTCTTTGGATGACATAGAGTTCATGGTTAAGCATCCTACAAATGGGAAAGCTACGGACATTGTAGGCTACCAAGCTAACATTTTTAAAATCAGAGGGCATATCCTCATCCCTGACATACATAAGCTTTTCAATTTAGTTGTTACGTAGGGCTTCCCTAAACCATGGAAAAAAAGCCTCATTGTTCCTAATTTTTAAAATGAGGATAGAAACATTCCCTCTAATTATAGGACCATTATGATTAGCTCGGTTTTAGTCAAGCTATACAAAATTATTTTGGAAAAGAAGATTAGTCTATGGCTAGAAAATCACGGTAAAAGAGCTAAATGTCGAGACAAATTTAGGAGATATCATTCAATTGTAGACCATATTATTACCTTTAGGATCATCACAGAGGAGTTCCATAATACTAAAACCATTTTGTTTTGTTTTTTTGTTGACTTTAGAAAATCTTTTGACATAATTCCCAGGAAAAACCTTTGGGATAGGTTGGAAGAGATAAAAGTGCATTTCGAGTTGAGGGTTGCTGCAATAAGGTTGTATGATAATGTTATTGCCAAGTTTAAGAACATCGAGGGCTATTCAAAAGAAATTAACTGCAATATTGGAGTCAAGCAAAGTTGTCCCCTATCCCCTACCCTTTTTGGCATTTACATTGATAAGCTAGAAGATTGTTTGGAAGAAGCAGGTTGCGTCAGCCCTACTCTCACTGGTATAATCATCAATCTTCTTCTTTATCCTGATGATATCATTCTTATGGCGAGGAGTCCCCATGATCTTGGAAAGAAACTAAGAATCCTCAAGGATTTATGCTCCAATATGGATATGAATGTTAATACTAACAAGACTAAAGTCATGATCATTAAATCCAATAAGATCACTTATGATATCTTTGTATATGACAACAACAGCTTGAAGGAAGTGACTTCATCTTGGAATCGATATTGACCACAAGCTCAACTGGAATTATAACATTGAGAAAATGATAATTGGAGGATGGAAAACTTATTATGTGCTTGAAAACAATTGTAAATCAATTGATCTTTGGATATGGGATAAGAAGAAACTCCTCTTTGAGACTCTAGTTACACTTGTTATTCTATATGGATGCTAAGTTTGTGGATGTAGTATCTCTTGAGAATATTGTAGAAAGATAGAGTAAATCCAAAATAATTTTATAACCTATAATCTCAAAAAATTAATTTTATTGCAGTAAATTAAAAATAAAAATGAAAAAAAATTAATTGGCTTGTTTTACTTTTTATTTTATCATTAAAAAAAATTGGAAAGAAGTTTTCTTAAATCTCTTTGATTTTGATGAATTAACAAGTATAAAGATTAATAATATTATAAATATTTTAAAATAAAAATTTAATGAAATACACATAAACTATTTTAATAAAAGTATTTTGCATTCTCCACCCTTATAATAAAAACTATATATAATAATTATTTAACTTTTTTAAACTTTTCAATATTTAAAGTAAAAATAAATACTTATTTTGAGTAATAATTGTTATCATTATTTTTTATTAATACATAAACAATATTTAAAGTGCGAGTTATTTATGGGATAACATCCTCTCTAAACAATGTTCCACCAACTTTTTAGGACGTGGGAGCATGGGAGTGGAGAAAAGCACATGGGCGATGTGTGGAGCCACCTCTAAATTTTAGGGAAAACCATGGGGATGGGGGAATGTTAGGGTTCCTAGCATAGGGGTCCCCATCTCTAAAATTATATAAATAATAATAATAATTTATAAAATCCCAACAATAACAATTCATCCCATCCAGAACTCCAAGGTAGATTTCCCAATAGAACATGTTAGGAGATGGCAGATAAAACAAATGATGCAAGATAGGGTAACATAAGTAAAAAACCAGAATTGATCGATAACATGGTTATTGGTGGATCAATAACAAAAGGACAGTGAAGGATAGATCCATAGTAAAGGGGCAATGGATTCAAAATTGTGACCTCGACCCTTCAACCCAGGTGCACCCTGTCATTTAAGAATGTGGTACATGGAAATTCACAGGCCAACGAGACAGCCAATGAAATAGGTTTTGGGGTAGGAAAGGTGATAGAGAATGAATCAACATAAAAGGGGAAAGAAACATGCAATCAAGAGAAGGACAAAAAACTAAAAAACAAATGCATAGCCAAAACAACTATCAACCAAAGGAATGAAGTCACCTCAAATAAAATTGGAAAATATATTCAATACATGAAGGACCATGCATTCATAGGGAATTTTATGGGCATATGGCCTTCAAAGATGGCCCTAACATGGTGTTATAGCCTTAATTTCCACCCTACAAGGCCAGAAGGGAATCTAGCAAAAGATGAAATCTAAGGCACATCTCTAGCTTGGGATTTGGGTCATTTTTTAGGGTCGTCTCTTGTCATACATAGGACAACAAGGGACTAGTCATTGGTCAACTATAGTGAAACCCGTGATGACCTCTGCAACCCTCTGTATTCGTGGAGTTTCAAAGAGGCAAGAGAGGGATGAGTTGGTTCTTCATGGCATGAGCCTTGGAACTCACATCATTCGAGTATCCATTGGTCTCTAGAAGATTTGGAAGCTCTCCCAAGCCTCTTCCAAGGATCTATATAAAGAAGGAAAGTCTTGAGCATAAAGGAGGAGGAATCATTTATATAGTTATGTTGTCCAAATATAGAGGCGTTTCTCCATCTACAACAACCACAATTAGATTTCCTAGTTTGATTGAGAAGCTAAGGAAGAGCAAGGAGCAAGGGGCCAAGGAGGATGCATCTACACTAAAGGTATAATGGTTGATGTGTTCTTCACATTTTGAGATAAAAGATCATTGGTTTTCCCCATAAATATTTGTGTTATGTTCATGAATGTTTATATCTGGTCTTATAATCAATAGATCAACTTAGATCTGAATTAGATTAGTAATTCCTAACACTAGGAGAAGAAGTAGATTGGTGTTTGTTTGTTGCTTGTGTGTAGAAAGTAGGTTGCAAGGACTAGAGCTCAAACTCAAGATCTGCAATAACCAAGACATACGAGGAAAACCTTCAAAAGCAAGGTATGCCCTTCTTTCCCCTCTTTGTATAAAAATGAATTGTTTGTTTAGATCTAGAAAAACGATTAGAAGTCTAGCCCCACTATCTATTTAGAATCAATAGACAGATCCTAAAAAGATCTAACTTACCATACCTGTGATATTTTCTCTATAACAGAACCAACAACTTCACTGAAGAATAATAACAGAACTGGAAAATCTATAACAACAAGATTCTCAATAGGGACTCATGCACTAATTTCCACCAATTTCCATTCCACAAACATGCTTGCGTCCCATCTTTCATTCTTGTACTAAAATGTTCAACTTTTAAATTTATTTATTAACCAATACATATGATTATTGAATTTAAAAATTTGAACCATATTGTGATAATGTCATAAATTCTTGTTACTTTAGTCGGAGTATAGGTGAAGGTGAAAGTAAGTATATTTGACAAATCACTGAAAATGGGTGGTAGTGGTGTCACTTCAATTGGAAAATCCAATTCCAATGTTTTATTTTTTAAATTTATTTCTAATCAATTTTATATTATATATGTTTTATTAAAAAATTTAAAGTTTATTTAATTTTTATTAAGAACACATGTTTTTATTAGCTAGTGTATCATTTTATAAAATTCATGACCAATTATTGACTTTATTAGGAAAACATTACTTAGATATATGTTATAATTTTTTAAAAATTTGATAAATTATTTATTGCGATGATTACTGTTCACTAAAAAATAATTTTATTACATTAAATTAAAAACAAAAATGATAAGAATTTAATTGGTTTGTTTTATTTTTTGTTTTACCATTAAAAAAAATTTAGAGAGAAGTTTTCTTAAATCTTTTTGATTTTGATGAGTTAAAAAATTATAAAGATTAATAATATTATAATTATTTTAAAATTGAGATTTAATATGAATACATTAAAACAATGTTTTGCATTCTCCACCTTTATAAGAAAAACTATATATAATAATTATTTAAATTTTCCAAACTTATTTAATTGGTATTTCATCATTCATATTCATATTACTCAATATTTAAATTAAAATTACTAATAATAATAATTATTATTTTTTATTAATATAGAAACAATCTTTAAAGTATGGGTCATCTATGGGATAACATCCTCTATAAACAATGTTCCACCAACTTTCTAGGATGTGGGAGCATGGGAGTAGGGAAACTCACATGGGGGGCGTGTGGGAGCCACATCCAAATTTTAGGGAAATTTATGGGGATGGGGGGAAGTTAGGGTCCCTAGCATAGGGTCCCCATTTCTAATATTATAAAAATAAAAAAGATAATTTATAAAATCCCAACAATAATAATTCATCGCATGTAGAAATATAAGATAGATTCCCAATAGAGCATGGTAGGACATGGACAATAAAACAAACGATGCAGAATAGGGTAACATAAGTCAAAAAACAGAATTGATCAGTAATAGGGTTATTGGTGGATCAATAGCAAAAGGACAACAAATCATGGAAATGAAGGATAGATCCACAGTAAGGGGGAAATGGATTCTAAATGGTGACCTCTACCTTGCAACCCTAGGGAACCCTATCATTTAAGGATGTGGTACAGGGAAATTCACAAGCCAACCAGACAATCAATGAAATGGGTGGGACATGAAAGGAGATAGATAATGAATCAATAGAAAATGGAGAAGCAACATGCGATCAAGACAAGGACAAAAAGCTAAAAAATGGATGCCTAGCCAAAACAACTATCAACTTAAGGAATGAAGTCACCTCAAATAAAATTGGTAAATATATTCAATACATGAAGGACCATCCATTCATAAGAAATTTTATGGTCATATGGCCTTCAAAGATGACCCTAACATGGTGGGTCAAAACTAGGTGGAAACCCAAGGGCCAAGTGGATTTAAAGCTGGGCTCCAAGGTTTTTTTCACTATGATTTTCATAAGCATTCAATATTAGGACAATGTGTTCAAAGAAGGCCCTTACTTCTTCATCTCAATGGGATTACATATGAGATTATAGATGGAAAGATTCACCGCCAAAAAAGAATATTTTTTCGAAGCACCTATTTGGATCATGATGTACTTGATTCCCTAGGAATTTTGGGAAGAGAAAACCCTCATGGGTATAGGAAATACTCTTGTCACATTTTTTCAAAACCTCAGAGGAAACCCAAACTAGATGATACACTTCATATGCAAGGATTTTTGTCTACATGAATGTATTAGGATCCCTCCCAAAATCCATTAACATCAATTTCTAGGATAATGAATGGATCCAAACCCTAGATTATGAGCACATTCTATTTATATGTCATAAATTTTATGAGCATGGGAACTTGTTTAAGGATTTCCCATAACATAAACAAGAAGAATAAATTTGAGTAAATCACTAACTAGGATGGCTTCACCAAGATCCCTAGTAAAATCAAGCAAGGAGGAAAATCAACCAAGCCAACCACAAGTACATAGGACAAGAATTCCAATAGCTTCGAAATCTTGTCAACCTTAAGAGAAAATGAAAATCCAACAAAGGAAGCAATGCAATGCAATGAAGGATGACCTCGAGAAGATCACCCAATAATAGGACAAGGAAAACACTGGAAAACCAATCCTCTAAGCACTCGTCAAAAGAAAAATCCAAAGCAAACAACATATATAGAAATGGGAATGGAGGAGGAAATATAGGAAGAATATAAGGAACATAATGTACTACAAGACATGTTGTTGGAGTCAATATAAAATGATCTACCAACTCTCATCACAACTCATGGGAAAACACACCTAATCAATCTTGTAGAGGATCAACAACTCCAACTTTAGAAGAAACTTGAAAAAGGTAAAGCAAAGTTGGGAATGTCCAACCCAAACCAAATATCTATTTGTAGCCTAGGCATATGAACTAATCCTCTAAAAAAACTAGCCACATAAGAGAATAAAAGAGGTAGGAAATCCTCAAAGAAAAAAATAGAAGAAGTAAGTGCACTCTTAGTGGACTTGGGATATAAAAAAGGATTGTTGGAGAAATACTTCTCCTCCCAACACTACAAGGAAAAGACCCTATAGTAGAGGTTATAGTGGAGGTTTTTAGTGTTACAAAATTGACAAAATTTGTCAAAAAACCTCTACTAAAACATTTGTTTTAGGTAGCAGATGTTTTTGAGGAGATTATAACAGAACTTCATTATAACTGAAAATATATGGGCAGCAGGAGGTTTTAGTAGATGTTTTTCTAGGCGATGCGCTTCATGGTGTATACACATTAGTTTGTTCTCAAACTTAAAGCACTGGTGCTTACACTTCACTGAAAAGACCGGGGTAGTCAAAAAAAATATTGGGGCACCGGTGCTATTCTAAATAATAATGCATCGGTTCTTTAATAATAACAATGCATTGGTTGAATCTATGATACCATGCACTGGTGCGTTATAAGAAAAACCCGATCGGTGCATGAAATTTATAATGCATCAATGCAAAATTCTGATATAGAAGCACTGGTGCGTCAGTGTAATTAATTGCATCGGAAAGAGGATTTTGTTATTATAATTTTTGTTGTTAAAATAGTATTACAATCGGTGTTGGTTCATTGTATTACAATACCAGTGCACATTTTATTACAACACCAATGCCTTTTAGCATTAAACACACCGGTGTTCATTTTCTCTTTTTAGAAACATCGACCTGTGACAGTGCAATTATTGTTATTTTTTAATTTCATTGTTCATCAAAAGACATATATCTTATAATAGTATTCATATAAATTAAATTTTGAGTAGTGCATTTGGATATGATGTTTGGATTAATTTGTTATATCATTAGATTTCACATCTCTTCATTATAATATTTAATCAACGATGTAACATTTCACAACGACATTGGACACCGCAATAGAATAAAATAAAATGTATTTTGTTATATATGAATAAGAGGCTCTTTGTCATACAAAATGGGACACTTATTGGTAACCCCTTGTATTTCAATTGGGACCCTATGTCCATTACATTAAACAAAATGTATGATTTTCAAAATCAATTATTTCAAAAAATGCAACAGCTTGAATTGATATCCAAATATATTGATTGCCATTCTTTGTTGGAATTGTTGTCAGTGCTCAAGCTACTTCCATGACTTGGGTTCTTTTTTGTCGAATGTTTTGTTGATTTCCTTGATTGTTTTCCTCTTCTTCAAGTTCAATCTACACAAATAAAAATAAAGTGTAATGAGTGTATCTACATTGGTGAGAATAATGAAAATTGAAATAAATAATATACATGAATGCAAATTGAAAAGTGACGTACCATACAAAGAATTGAGTCTTGAATGATACACTTTTTTTCAAAACCAAATCTCATGCCTTCGGTCAACAACTCTTATGTTGGCACATTTCCATAATTTGTTTCCTACAAGTTTTATGCTCCATAATAAATCATAGATTTAATATAAAGGATTTTTATACAATGAGAGAAGTAAAACAACATAGATACTTACAAATTCCACAACTAACTTTTAATATGCCAACATATACTCACAACGCATACTTAACCCAATGTCAATCAATTCTTTAGATGGATTTTCTTTGTATGTTAGCACCTGTTTGAAGACATTCAAGGAAGGTTGTTGTAAAACAACTTAAAATATACAAAAATGAAATCTTAAGTTGTTATAAGGAAATAAAAATTACTCACAAAATTTGCTATCAACCCTTTTCTTCCTTGTCATCCTGTTTTATGTGCTAAATGGATTCCATTTTGTCTTATTTTCTGCAAGAAAATACTTGAAAATTAATATTTAATGCTAAATTATTTATTTATATGTACCTAATAGAAAAATTCAATGATGTCATACATTTGAAGCACGTTGTTGTTGAGATGGATCCTCTTGCGATGCAATTATGTGTTGGATCATGTTGTCATTGATGCCAATGGTTTGTCATTGATACCAATGGTTTGATTATTTGGGAGATTGTTGGATCATATGTAAATGGTTTGGTTTGATTGAGGTCATTGATTGATGTCAAGTAATTGATGGATCATGCCCTTGATGAGAATACTATATGTCCAAGTGGAAACCAATCGATAAATATGGATCATGCCCTTGATGAATGTTATATGTCCAAGTGGAAACCAATTGATAAAGATGGATCATTGATATAAATGATGCAGTGGTGAATTTATTGTATTATCATGGTTTATAAGGTGCACAAATGGATGAACTCCAAAGTGGTCCCCTTATGGTGAAAGCCCTCATGGGAAGACGCTTTACAGAATGAGTTATCCTAGAAGAACAGTTGGAGGACCCATGCTTGTATGTGGAATAATAAGATGAAGATCAATGAAGTTGTTGGTGAAACTATCCTAGATGGATAGTGCTTGTCATGCCATTTCCGGTGGTATGTGGAATGTCACATAACTCCTCACGGTTTGAGAGTTATGACCTTATGAAGTTGAAGGACCCCCATGATCCGGATTATTTTCAGTACGAAATGAGATTGGAGATATAATAAAGAAATGCACAGAGATATCGCGTATATCCAATAATATAACATAAATATATCAGAGATGCAACCATAAACATAGAGATACAGTAATACACGATTTCTATTAATGAAAGAAATGTACAGAGACTGTAAAAATACTGAGTGAAAGACTCGCTAGAATGGTGGCAGCTTATCTCTGAGAAGAGATGTGACGGCTACTCGCATTCGCAAGAAGAAGATTACAATGAGGCTCTCAAGGCCTTTTTACAATAAGCAGGAATGCCAAAAACCCTAGACATCCAAAAACCTAACCCTAGGAGATGAAGCGCCAAAAGTCATGTGGGCCCCGTTTGGGTAAGTTGGTGCATCAACTTCCCAGGGTCGTAACTTTTGCATACGATCTCTGTTTTAGGCGTATGATAGCTAGTTGGAAAGATCCATGTTGCTCCCCGTTTTCTCAAAAAACATCGTTTAGGGCCTCAAAATGGCCTCGGAAGTTAAAAACTGCTAAAAATAGTAAATTACCAAAATTGGCAGAAACATGTTTTAGGCCAGTTGGAGAAGGTGGGTGGCCACCGATATCCACATGGATCAATCCTCCCTCCTTAGGAAGTAATGGTCTCTATTGCATTGAGTTCCCGGGGGAGAGGGGAAAGCGATTGCTGAATCTGAATCTTTGATGCAGGAGCATCCACACTTCTTCGAGCGAGGCAACGCGTGGAGTAAAGAACATACAGTTGGACAACGCCAGCACACACATTTTTGAAATACTTTGAAGATTGTTGCGCCACCATTTAAATGAAGGCATTCAAATCTGGGCGCACTTGTAATATATTATGGATAGGAAGGCATTTAATAGTTTTAATGTTGTTAGATAGGAATTAACTGTAGATTAGACAGTTTTACTTTCGAGAGGGAAAACAGAATATAGGCACCCTCCTTTGTACATTGTATCAACTCTCATAATAATTCTTGCATTCAGAAGAGAGGAGCAGGCATAGAGCTTTAGAAGAACACCCATGTACAGATTGAATTAATAGAAGAGAGATTTTGATTCAATTCCATGGTTGTGTTTGAATTGTGTGTGTTGTTGATGTTATGATGTTGCATACTTGCTTCTCTTTATGCTTATCTTCTATATGCTGCGTATGTGATTGCATATCAGGTTCGTAACCTGAGAGAATGAGAAATGAGTTTCAGTTGTTTCTCTGCTTGAGCCAGGAGATTCCTGCATAGAGTGCAGTTGAATTCCTCCGCATAGAGTGCGTTGAGGAGGCTAAGCAGTTAAAATCTAGTTCTCGTATGCCCAGAGTGAATTTGGTTGTTCGGGTCGTGCAGGTGAAGTGCAGGTCAAACGTGAAGTCTCAGTAGCAAGTCTGAGAAGGGTAAGGCCGGGTTTGTTGTGACTATAAACACTCGAGACCTGGAAGACTTCAACACTGTTGAGAGTTGTTGAAGTTCGAGTGCGAGCAGGGTGCTCGAAAATATCTCTGAAGGAGTTAGAGAGAATTAAGCTCAGGAGGGATAGTTCCTCGTTCATGTTGCAGAAACAGTCCTGAGAGAGATTCGAACCAAGAAAAATCTTGGAAGCAAGAGGATTCTCAAGGGAAGAGAATCGACGACTTGAAATCGTCTCGGAGAATCGCAAAATCCCGTGGATTGTCGGATCTGGGGAAAGGAGTGATGGATTTAACCCTCAGACGCAGGTAGAATCATTTTCCATCGCATATCGGCACATCGGGGTTGGCGAGTGCAAGAGTCACTTGCACGTCGAAATCGCGAGTTGCGATTTCCCGATTTAATCGGAGCCGCCGATCATCGGAGGGACAGGTGGCATGAGATCCCGAAGGAGTCGGGACTCGACACTTCGGTGTTTTCGAAGTCGAAGGGAGCACGGAGGAACAATGAAGCCCTGATTTGCGAAGGTTCCCACAGAGACGGAGCGGAGGATGGCACGTGGCATCGCGCATCAGCATTCGGGGTTTTGAAAGGTGAGTGACTAATGACCTTTCATGTGCCGATTCCCCGATAGGGAAATCCCCGATACACAGAGGCGTTGACCGTTGACCTCGGGGATCGGGGCTCGGAGTCTCATATTGCACGGAGGTGCGCACAAGGTTCGCGAGTCCGTGAAACCCGATTCCCCGTCCGCCGAGAAGTGTTCTATGGGTAAAGAACTCTCGAGGGAGTAGGAAGAGCTTTGACTCTTCGGGCCATGAGAAAGAGAAGGTCCTGGTGGAGCGACCATCCGCCGAGGGGTAGGTTGCGTCAGAGTGGTATCAGAGTGGGTGTATCTTTTCTTTCTGTAGCCGAGACAGAGAAGACACAATGCCGCCGAGAAGAGAGAGGCAGTCACCTGATCGGGAAGACATGGATGTGCAAAGAAGGGGTAGGCCAGCAGGCAACCCAGAAATGGAATGTCAAATACTAGATCTCAGAGTGAGACTCAAGGAGGTGGAGACCACCCAGAGGCATGGAGCTGGTGCAGGAGAGTTCAGCGACTCCGAGGTTGAAGAGGAAGCTGGACATGACCAGAAAGAAGTCACAGCAGAAGATGCCTCAACAGAGAGGTTGATTAGATCCATTTCGAGGATGAGCTCGAAAACAAAGATGGACATTCCCGTCTATGAGGGGAGTCTAAATGCAGAGGAGTTGCTGGATTGGATCCGAGCACTCAACACCTACTTCGATTACGAAGACATCGAAGAGGACAAGAAAATAAGGCATGCAGTTACAAAGCTGAAAGGACATGCAGCCTTATGGTGGGACGAGCTGCAGGCGGACAGGCGTTCCAAAGGCAAACAAAAGATCAAAATCTGGGATCGGATGATTGCCAAGATGAAGGCAAAGTTCATTCCGAGGGATTACCAGATCACTCTGTTCAGGCGCATGCAGAACCTGAGACAAAAGTTGATGACGGTGAAGGAGTACACCGAGGAATTCTACAGGCTCAACATCAAAGTTGGTCATCAGGAAAGTGATGACAAAAAGGTGGCAAGATACCTGAATGGGCTCAGGTATGACATTCAGGACGAGCTGAGCATGGTTACCATCCGGACAGTTGAGGATGCGTACTAGATGGCTCTCAAAGCCGAAGAAAAGCTGAGCCGCAAATAGGGACATCGAGGGCGAGGCAGAAGCCAGCCAAGAGGCAAAACAGTTGCCCAAGAGAGAATTCAAAAGCCCAAGGAGGATTGGAAGAGACCTCAGGGAAAAGCTGAAAGAGTTGGAACCTCACAGCAGAGACAACAAAACTTTGAGCCGAGGAGGTAGCAAAATGATCAGCAAGGAGAGTATGCTGATGCAGGCACATTTCCTCGCACCCGAGGTAGAGGAAGAGGACGTGGAGGAGTTATCACATGTTTTACATGTGGAAAAGACGGACATAAAGCCGTTGACTGTCCAGACAGGAAAATGGACGGAGGAAAAGCTCACGTTGCTGAGGCGCAGAGGTGTGACGATGAGGATGAAATCACTGGGAGTGGAGAGTCACTGACAGTGCACAAGGCTCTCTTGAAACCTGAGAAAGAGGTGGACAGCTCAGCGCAAAGATGCAGACTGTTCTGGATGACTTGCAAGACCAAGGGCTGGAAATGCAAGGTCATAGTGGACAGCGGAAGCACCGATAATCTCGTTTCGACCGAGATGGTGGAGAAGCTGAAGCTGAAAACGAACAAGCACCCGAGTCCATACAAAGTGACATGGTTGCAGAAAGGACACCAGGTATGTGTTACAAGACAGTGCTTGGTTGAATTTAAAATGGGTGAATATAGGGATAAAATTATGTGTGATGTCATTCCCATGGATGTCTGTCATGTTTTATTGGGTAGACCATGGCAGTACGATCGACATGTTGTTCATGATGGGAGAATGAACACATACACCTTGGAGAAGGATGGGAGATCACATACATTTCATCCGGTAAAGGATAAGAAGGTGGAGCCGGAAGTAACCAGCATGATACTTCTCATGAGTGGGAAGGAACTTCTCACAAAGATGGAGAAGAATGAAGATCCACAGTTCTTTGTTGTCAGGAAGCCGAGAATTGTCTTGACAAGCACCAGAGTGGACGACTTGCCAGAGGAGATTCAGGAACTGCTGGGAAAGTTCGCTGATATCATCGTGGACGAACTACCTCGTTCGTTGCCACCGATGAGGAGTGTGATTCACCACATTGACCTCATTCCTGGAGCAAGTTTACCAAATAAGGCAGCATACAGGTTGACACCTCAGGAAAATGAGGAAGTCAAAAGGCAGATGCAGGATCTGCAGGACAAAGGACTGGTGAGGGAAAGTCTAAGTCCATGTGATGTTCCAACAGTACTAAGTCCAAAAAAGGACGGAGGCTGGAGGATCTGTACAAACTCTAGGGCGATAAATAAAATCACCATCAGGTACAGGTTTCCACTGCCGAGAATGGATGACTTGATGGATTGCCTGAGTGGGGAAAATTACTTTTCCAAGATAGATCTCAAGAGCGGATATCATCAGATACGGATGAGAGAGGGAGATGAATGGAAGACGACATTCAAAACAAACGAAGGTTTGTACGAATGGCTAGTCATGCCGTTTGGGTTAACAAACGCGCCAAGCACATTTATGCGGCTGATGAATGAAGTCCTGCGGGAATTCATTGGCAAATTTGTGGTCGTGTATTTGGACGACATACTGATTTTCAGCAAGACCAGGGCTGAGCATTTGAGGCATTTAGCCATTGTGATGAGAAGGCTACAGCAGGAGAAGCTGCTGATTAATTTGAAGAAATGTTCGTTCATGCAGACAAAACTCATTTATCTGGGTTTTGTAATATCGACGAATGAGTTGAAGATGGATCCTGAGAAGGTTGAAGTAATCAGGAATTGGCCATCGCCAAGGAATGTTTTTGAGGTAAGGAGCTTCCATGGATTGGCAAGCTTTTAAAGGAAATTCATTCGAAATTTCAGTGGAATCAGTGCAGCAATGATGGATACCGTGAAGAAGCGGCATAAAAATTTTCAGTGGACAACCGAGGCTGAGAGAAGCTTCAATCTGTTGAAGCGAAAGATAACTGAGCAGCCAATCCTGGTGCTGCCATATTTTCAGAAGACCTTCCAGGTGAAGTGTGACGCTAGTGGGTATGCCGTTGGAGGGGTCTTAAGTCAGGATGACAGACCGGTGGCATATTACAGCGAGAAGTTGGATGATGCAAAGTTGAAGTACTCCGCGTACGATAAAGAGTTCTATGCCATCATTCAGGCATTGAAGAAGTGGAGGCATTATTTGATACCCAAGGAGTTCATTTTGTACAGCGAAAACCACGCATTACAGTTCGTGAGTCAGCAGGAGAAGCTGAATCAAAAGTATGCGAAGTGGGTAGAGTATATATAGAATTTCACCTTTGTCATAAAGCACATTTCGGGAGCTGCTAATAAGGTGGCAGATGCCTTGAGCAGAAAATGTTTAATGCTACAGGAGTTTAGGATCAAAACGTTGGGTTTTGAGAACCTGAAGGACATGTATGCAGGTGATGCAGACTTCAGAGAAGCTTACGAAGCAGCCGAGAACTCAGTTCTCAGGGATAGGAGTCCATGGATTGACTACTTGATCCAAGATGGATTGTTGTTCAAGGGCAATCAACTGTGCATTCCAGATTGTTCTATGAGGGAGAATTTGGTGAGGGAAAAGCACAACGGAGGATTAGCAGGCCATTTCGGGCATGACAACACATTCGCCAAGCTGAGCGAATCTTATTATTGGCCGGGAATGCGTGCAGATGTCAAGAGGTTTGTTGATAGGTGTAGGATTTGTCAACATGCGAAGGGCCGAAAGCAGAACACAAGGTTCTATCAGCCATTGCCCATACCCGAGAGGCCATGGGAAGCCATTAGTATGGATTTTGTATTGAGTTTACCGAGAACACAGCAAGGAGTTGATTCCATCTTTGTAGTGGTAGATAGGTTCTCGAAGATGGCACATTTTATCCCGTGTCATAAAACCAGCGATGCGACCCACATCGCGAATTTGTTTTTCAAAGAGATTGTGCGATTGCATGGATTGCCGAGAAGCATAGTCTCAGATCGAGATACGAAGTTCATAGGTCATTTTTGGAGGACGCTATGGAAGAAGCTGGGGACTGATTTGGCATTCAGTTCTGCATACCATCCGCAGACAGATGGGCAGACTGAAGTAGTCAACAGAAGCTTGGGGGATCTGTTGAGAAGCCTGGTGACGGAGCATCACAGCAGTTGGGATCAAATCCTACCACAGGCAGAATTCACGTACAACGATTTTGTGAATCGGAGTACAGGTAAGAGCTCGTTTCAAATTTTGTATGGGACACAACTGAGAGGAGTGCCTGAGCTTAGGGAGCCAGAACAAGCTGAGACTAGCAGCGCGAGAGCTGAGGAATTCGTTGAAACAATGAAAGAACTTCACGCACAGGTGAAGCAGCGACTGCAGAAGTCGAACCAGGATTATAAGCGCAGAGCCGATCAGAGGAAAAGACAACTTCAGTTTGAAGTTGGGGACATGGTTATAGCACACTTACGAAAAGAAAGGTTCCCAAGGGGAACATATAACAAGCTCAAGATGAAGAAAATTGGGCCGTGCCGAATCCTGAGGAAATTTGGCGAGAATGCATATGAGCTTGAATTGCCAGAGGGCATCGGGATATCTCCGATTTTCAACATTTCGGATTTATACCCTTACAGGGATGCAGGAGCAAACATTGGAACCGAACAACCAGTGGTCCAGTGGCAGAAGCAGTTTCCAGTTGCACAGAAACCTCAGATGGAGTGTATACTGGATCAAAGAGTTGGAAGGAAGACCAGGAGAAAGCAATATTTTGAATACCTGGTGAAGTGGAAGAATCACCCAGTGGAGGATGCCAGCTGGGAGACAGAGGCAATCATACAAAAGCATGGTCACACCGTGCAACAGCTCATGGACAGGAGCCCGTGAAATATTTTGAGCCGAGGAGTATGATGCAGGAGCATCCACACTTCTTCGAGCGAGGCAACGCGTGGAGTAAAGAACATACAACTGGACAACGCCAACACACACATTTTTGAAATACTTTGAAGATTGTTGCGCCACCATTTAAATGAAGGCATTCAAAGCCGGGTGCACTTGTAATATATTATGGATAGGAAGGAATTTAATAGTTTTAATGCTGTTAGATAGGAATTAACTGTAGATTAGACAGTTTTACTTTCAAGAGGGAAAATGGAATATAGGCACCCTCCTTTGTACATTGTATCAACTCTCATAATCATTCTTGCATTCAGAAGAGAGGAGCAGGCAGAGAGCTTGAGAAGAACACCCATGTACAAATTGAATTAATAAAAGAGAGATTTTGATTCAATTCCATGGCTGTGTTTGAATTGTGTGTGTTGTTGATGTTATGTTGTTGCATACTTGCTTCTCTTTATGCTTATCTTCTATATGCTGTGTATGTGATTGCATATCAAGTTCGTAACCTGAGAGAATGAGAAATGAGTTTCATTTGTTTCTCTGCTTGAGCCAGGAGATTCCTGCATAGAGTGCAGTTGAATTCCTCCGCATAGAGTGCGTTGAGGAGGATAAGCAGTTAAACTCTAGTTCTCGTATGCCCAGAGTGAATTTGGTTGTTCGGGTCGTGCAGGTGAAGTGCAGGTCGAACGTGAAGTCTCAGTAGCAAGTCTGAGAAGGGTAAGTCCGGGTTTGTTGTGACTATAAACACTCGAGACCTGGAAGACTTCAGCACTGTTGAGAGTTGTTGAAGGTCGAGTGCGAGCAGGGTGCTCGAAAAGATCTCTGAAGGAGTCAGAGAGAATTAAGCTCAGGAGGGATAGTTCCTCGTTCATGTTGCGGAAACAATCCTGAGAGAGATTCGAACCAAGAAAAACCTTGGAAGCAAGAGGATTCTCAAGGGAAGAGAATCGACGACTTGAAATCGTCTCGGAGAATCGCAAAATCCCGTGGATTGTCGGATCTGGGGAAAGGAGCGAGGGGTTTAACCCTCAGACGCAGGTAGAATCATTTTCCATCGCATATCGGCACATCGAGGTTGGCGAGTGCAAGAGTCACATGCACGTCGAAATTGCGAGTTGCGATTTATCGATTTAATCAGAGCCGCCGATCATCGGAGGGACAGGTGGCACGAGATCCCGAAGGAGTCGGGACTCGACACTTCGGCGTTTTCGAAGTCGAAGGGAGCATGGAGGAACAGCGAAGCCCCGAGTTGCGAAGGGTCCCACGGAGAAGGAGCGGAGGACGGCACGTGGCATCGCGCATCGGCATTCGGGGTTTTGAAAGGTGAGTGACTAATGAACTTTCATGTGCTGATTCCCCGATAGGGAAATCCCCGATACACAGAGGAGTTGACCGTTGACCTCGGGGATCGGGGGTCGAAGTCTCATATTGCATGGAGGTGCGCACAAGGTTCGCGAGTCCGTGAAACACGATTCCCCGTCCGCTGAAGGGAGATCGCCGAGAAGTGTTCTGTGGGTAAAGAACTCTCGAGGGAGTAGGAAGAGCTTTGACTCTTTGGGCCGTGAGAAAGAGAAGGTCCTGGTGGAGCGACCATCCGTCGAGGGGTAGGTTGCGTCAATCTTGGTGATCTGCTTGCCTTGCTGGAGAAGTGACATTGCTTAGCTTGTTGAAGGCTATCACGAACCTTTGGTTGAAAGGTTTGGACCTTTTTAACCAGTCTGGCTACATGAGATGACTGTGTGCAGAAGGAATCTTCGTGCTTTGCTGCAACCTTGTCGACCTGCTTCTGTTGGATAGAAGGTGCTTTGGCTGAAGTTGTGGTGGCTGCAGTATTCTTCTGTTCACCCTTTGAACAGATTGTGGAGAAGATGAATTTTGTAGTATGAGATATGACCTTGCGGCACTGTTTAGGTGGGGTAGTAGTTGGAACTACCTCTGGTATCCTGTAGAGATGACCCCCCAGAGTAATAATGACACTACGGGGTCGAGACTCATAGATAGCATGGCGTTTCCACATATATGGCTGGCCCAAGAGAGCATCACAGACATCCAGTGGGGAAACATCACATAATACCTCATCCTTGAAGGGTTGGATGCCGTATGACAATCGACACTGTTGGCTGACACAAAGATCTCATCCTTGGCGAAGCCACCCAATGCTGTATGGTTGTGGGTGTGGTGTTGTCGACAATCCCAACTGTTTGACGACCTCTATTGAGATGAGATTCTTCTGACTTCTGCTATCAACAATAAAATGCAGTGGGGTCCCCTTCACCCACATCTGTGAATGAAAAAGGCGCTCCCCCTCTTCTGGATCTGTTGGTTCTTCTAGTTGAATTGCTGCGGTCACGACAATAGCAGTGGGGTCTGCTTCGATGATCTGTCTTTTACCAGTATTTTCAGAATCAGATTCTGAATCAGGGTTTGACTCCTTGTCTTTGATATCGGCCACCAATGATTGTTTTGAGTGACATTCATCCGTGTTGTGCCAGGGGATTTTGTGGAAATCACACCATTTTCTGGTGTCCTTCTTTGTCTTCCCATGACCCTTCTTTTCCTGTGGCTTGGATTGGTTTTCGGGAGACTGTTTGTTAGGGTTGTCTTTGTCATACTTTGGTTGTTGTGAATTTGCAGACCCAAACTCCCGTTTGTTCTGGTGCTTAAATTTCTGCTCGATTTTAACAACATATCGATAGGCAACACCAAGTGATGAGATGTCCAGAAAATCCATTTCAGTTTGGATGTATCTGTGTAGAGCCCCACGGTATTTTAGAACCAAATGTCGTTCGGAGTCTTTGATACCTAGCTTGGTGCGCAAGGTATGGAAGGTATTGGTGAACTTCGGAAC
>ML781460.1:505493-520334 GCA_009831015.1 Picea engelmannii | reverse complement strand
ATACTAGACCAAAAGATATTGTACTATTTTTAGTTATGCTTTTTTATCAAACTTCTCATATAGTAATTCATGTTGTACTATGCATTAATTAATTTTATTTATTTTTATATTTGTTAATTGATTATTCATGGTGTCATGCCAATTCATTTAGTATGTTGATATCAAATTATCGGTCTTTTTTTAAGAAGGCTTGAATTCACTAGAATATTTATTATTTAGAATTTGCATTAAACCAACTAGAGCTAGAAAGCTATTAGTTTAAATATCATTTCAATGATATTTAACTTATATGTCTTTAAATATAATTTCAATGATATTTGTTTAAATATTTGAGTTGGAGCTAAACTGATATTCCTTTAAATATGTTGAAATGACATTTTCAATATATTTTTAATATTGTTTCTAAGATAGAGTCAAATCCCATTAGCGCAATTGGATTTCGAAGGTTATGTTCTGTAAGGTGGCCAAGGTTAGAAACTTGCAGTATTCAGGAGGAGATGCCCAAATAAATCCATCCATGTTAAGGGTTGGTGTGGTCCAAGTCGAGTGTGATCCCCGATTGATTTTGACGGCTTAGATTCCCCTAGATTGTGGTTTCTTAGACCACAGGCTACTTCCGTGGGTATCAAAGACACCAACAAACAAAAAAAAATTGCTAAGATGCATTGTTGTTTGATTCTCTTTCAAGTCAACATGCAATACTATATTTGACCACAAGTTTGTGGGTAATTATATTGAGAAATAGAATAGATTTTGAAGAAGATACGTTAAAATTATGGATTTAAAAGTGAGTTGTTACATCCTATTGTATTGGATGTAGTTTTTCTTTTTGTTTTTACCATCAAGATATAATTCTTTTACTTTCTAGCATAATATCTTTCCAGTAACAATAGAATGTCTTCTATACATCATTTTTTTTGTATTATTACTTATACTAGAAATTATTGTAACATCCTGCTCTTGCACGCATTGAACGAACTTATTCTTTGAGGACACTTGCGTGCAAGTGATCTAGGTCATTATACTATTGGTTGTTTTGATTATGATTATGAGATATTGTGGATTTGACGATATGTTATTTTCTGGCATTTACATAGATAGGTGTTATTGACTGGGTTCTCTTGAGTGTATGGGACTCTAGACGTTGAGGATGTCGAGGCATCGATGAAACTCCTTGGACTCCAGATCGAGTCAGGGAATGGACTGTTAGGGTTTGAATGTTGTTGATGTGACATATGTACATATGATTAGATGTTATGATGATTGATTATTATTGCTGACATGATTCATTGATGGATGTAGGATGACGATAGCTTGCCGATCAGACTCACATTTGGAGTATAGGGGTCATGCACGACAACCAGAAACATTGAGGGAGAGGTGTGGCAGAAGCCCTGCCAAAACCTACTAGCACTCTCATCGTGGCACAAACTGTAGGTTAACGTTTACCTAGTTTGAGATCACCTGACAGAGTATTGACTCCAGGGGTTTGACATCTACCAAATTCAGTCAAGAGGTGAGTGGTTCCCTTGGAGCATGTAGTGCGTCTTGAAGGGCATGTCGCACAAGGAAAATAGAAAGAGACGAGTGGTTCCCTTGGAGCATGTAGTGCGTATTGAAGGGAACGCCACGCAAATAAAACAGAAAGAGGCAAGTGGCACCCTTGGAGCACGTAGTGCATCCTGAAGGGCATGTCGTGATTTTAACTAGTAAGTAAATAACCTAGTTCTTAGAAAACTATGCCTCCTTAGGACCTCATCGGCCTTAAAATGAATGATGTGATAAGTAAAGTTTAATGACTAATTTTCCCTTAAGAACTATCGCCAAGCCTAGTGAATTGAAAACCTAGGTCTGAATAGAACCTTACAACAAAAAAAAATTAATTAGACATATAACCGGATTAAAGTGGAAATTTTAATTTGCTAAGGTTCCTTTTATAAAATTTTAATTCACTAAGATTCTTTTTATAAAATTTCAATTCACTAAAGGTTCTTTTATAACTAATAAGAGAAATTGAAACTTTAATTATTAAAGTAAAAATTATAATGGAGGATTAAATTCATAAAAAGAGTAAATGGTTGTTTATCTAAACTGCTAATTCTGAACTTAGTTATAAAAAGGGGAAACTTAAAAGGAAAGGAAACTTAAAGAAAAAGAGAAACTTAAAGAAAAGGGGAAACTTAAAGAAAAAGTTGAATGTCTAACTTAGTAAGGAATCTAGCCTTTGGAACTTTCTATTTATTAACTCAACTAGGAATTAAGTAAGGCGTAAGTCATTTAAGAATTGTAAGGGAATTTTGGGACACTAAAGAGCGTTTTTAGGAACGACTTTAGGTGGGTGAGGGAAATAGGAATATTTAATTAATTAATAAAATTGATTTTTTGGTGCAACCAGGGGATCATACGACATGTGTATGGGGGAGGTTTTTCCTAATTAAATAAATAAAAAGGGGAATCTAATGAGGTTTTGGGAAACTAATGACTAAGAAACTCTATAAAAGAGAGGGTGGAGGAGGGGTATGCGACACATTTTGGGCTTGCGTAATGTTACACTGCTAAAATTTTATCTTGACTGAACTTTCTCTTGTGGGAGTTGGGATACCCAGCTCGGGTAACGAGTGGTAGCTCGACCTTGCGAGGCGAGCTGGGTGCTATCATTCTCTGGTATTGTGTGTGTGTCCCCTTTGCGTCTCAGGGGGCTCATAGGGAAGAAGAGTACCCCTAGCGTTGGATGGGAGGTACCGGTGAGGTCACATCGGTTGGCAAATGGGAGCTATACGAAGCGCATGCAGGACAACGAATTTGGAGCATTCGAATTTGGATAAGGTAATCCTGTTAAAGTTCTTACTTGCAATAAAATTTAATTTACACTTGTTTATTTTAATGTACTCTGATGTTGATTTCATTGCCATGAGCTTTCCTTTCACATGTATTTATATGGTAATTGTAACCCCCCTTGTCGCTTGATGCATTCAGTAAGAACCCTTGCTATCCACAGTATCCTTTATTTCTGAGTTACTATCTATTTGTGCGTGGCCAGAATGAGCCCCAGACTCAAACCTTTCCTATGCTCTTGTATCTCCTGCCTGCATTTTATTTATTCCTTGATTGTGCTTCTATTTCATTATTTGCTTCTCCACAAAGAATATCTGGGTGTAGATCTATGTTTTTATCCTATGTTCCTTGATCCTTTAAGTTATTAGTCTGTGCCTGAGCAGTTGGCTAAGAGACAAATCGACCATCTTTCACTACGGTGTTAAAGATTTAGATTCAAATGCCCTTCTTTCATGTGCATGGATAATAAGTGTAGGATCAATTCTCTGCCCACCGTTTTATTTTGCAATGAGTTTTTTTGCGTTTAGGGAATCCAAGGGCTCTGCGACCCTATCTTTACCTAGAGAACCATTCATTTTTCTCTGCGCCTTGGTGTTTTTTTTTAAACTATGTGTCTTGGATCCTTCGTATCTCTACGCTAGAACTTTTAATGAATAAACCATTAAACATGTCCAGTTTTTTAATTTGTTTTTACTATTGAAATAAACCTTTATAGGCATCCAGATTTGGAATCATTTTATTGTTGAATAAACCTTTATATGCGTCCATATTTGAAATCGTTTTTATTGTTGCATAAACCATTATATGCATCTAGTTTGAAATCGGTTTTACTGTTGAAATAAACCTTTAAATGTGTCCAATTTTTTAATTCGTTTTTACTATTGAAATAAACCTTTATAGGGGTCCAGATTTGGAATCATTTTTATTGTTGAATAATACTTTATATGTGTCCAGATTTGAAATAGTTTTTATCGTTGAATAAACCATTAAATTCATCTAGTTTTTGAATTCATTTTTACTGTTGAATTAAACCTTTATATGCGTCCATATTTGAAATCGTTTTCATTATTGATTAAACCATTATATGTGTCCAATTTTTGAAATCGTTTTTACTATCGAAATAAACCATTATGCGTCCAGTTTTGAAATTGTTTTTAATGTTGAAATAAACCATGGTATAACCTTTTATTGAACTGAAAGGTGGAAATCGGATTAATTGCAAGAATGATAATTATTTTCATAAAAATAAACACCTCACCCATATCATTATAATTCTGGTACTGATATTTTGTATTTTGAGAAGATTGTTCATATCTATTACTTGTGCTCTTTAAAAATTTAAATGTTATCCTTGTAATTGGAGCATGTGACAACAACGTTGGCTATTCAAGGAGTAATGAGGCTCAAATGCTAGTGAAGTGTATTATCCCAGTTTCATTGTTTCTTGGCAAGTGAATTTAATAATTGTTAATGGTTTTAGAACAACGCGATATCTTTTAGAGAAAACAAATAGTGGAGAGAAAGCTCGCTGCCTCCATCAATCAATCCCTTCATACAATAAATATGTGTAAGACCAAGAGGTTCATTTCACTGCAGAGTAAGATCAAGACTCAAATAACCTTTGAAGCTTGTTGCCAAACATGAATCTATTCAGTTTAGTTTAGTACACAATTGAATGGCCATGTTTATTCTATCTCCATCAAATGCTTGGCATCTAAGTAAATTTATGGTTTTAGAAAGGCGCACCGAGTAAATTTATGGTTTGAACAACCCCAGGTGAAATGTATCTGTGCCTCTTGATGGACAATGATTTTGTTGGCAGCGAATAGCTTGTGAAATTCAATCATTACTACATAGAATTTATTGCCAGTGAATTTAATTATTACCACACAAAAATATATTTCTAATGGAATTGCAATCATTACTAGTGAATTAATTATTACCACACAAAAATTATATTGCTAATGGAATTGCATTCATTACTACACAGATTTTATTTCCATTTGAATTAATTATTACTACATAGGAAATTTGTTGCTAATTGAATTGCAGTTATTACTACACATAGATTTTACTGCCATTAATTTTAATTATTAATACACCGGGATTAGAATGCCATCTAAATTTTAATTTAAAATTACACATAGATTTATTAATGTCTGTATATGTAGCGCAACATTAACACAATGAATTCTACTCTTATCCCACAAATAATTGTTGCTTCTATAATTGCAGACTATTTTTGGGATTTTGGAAGCTGGATTATGGATGGGGTCTATTATGGAGGTTAACACATCAAACTATATATATTATGAACTATAGCATGTACAACCTTGCCAATAATTTTTTATGTCTTTTAATATTTCTGCAAAGGGTTTATTTAAGTTACTATTGTTTTATGGCCTGCAAATTGTTTCTAGGAGAACCCTTTTTCTATAGAATCCTCACAAGAAATTTAGATATTTATAGGGTTGTGATGAAATTGGAGCAACTAACTCAACCATATGATTGAAAAGTGATGCACCTTGCCATGTTGATACTATGGGTGTCAATAGATTTACAAGGTAGAGATCCTTAACATAAATAGTTGATTCAACAAGACTTACACTTATCATGTTGGGTGCTAGGGATGCATTTGTTCTTCAAGTAGTGTTTCAATAAAGTAGTGATTTAGGTATAGTTCTTGGAGTTTATCCAAGAATTTATGAGAGATTGAATGAACCAATTATTTTAGATGTTATTCAATTCCATCATAAGTTGTTTTCAATGGACAAGTTATTGGTGTTTTTAGGACTCTGACAGTTCAAGTTTGTATCTTGACGCGTTGTTTGTGTTGGTTAAAGGTTTAGATTTAATGCACTTGGGATTTCTTTGCGGATGTCGCACCGTGGTGACATGAATTCTTAAGTTTGGATCATTGTGCACGTCGATCAATAGTGCACATGAAACTTGGCTTAGGGTTTTGTGCCTCCCGATGTGGATGTGGTTGCATTTATGGTTTTACTTATTTTGTAACCTTATTGTGATTGTATCTTGCTCACCGAGAAGGTTCTTATGACTGTTTGTTGAAGCTTTTGTGTTTGAATTGATTGAGGTTGTCCTTTATCCTAGTAGGAGTGATCTTGCATGTGTCAGGCGGGTAGTCGTTTTTATTTGTCTAATTGATTTTTGCCTGTTGCCTGGTTGTGTGCATCGTGTTCGCCATCGAGTTGCATTGTTGACTGTTGTTGTTGTTACTTCCCTTCTTTAAAAAAAAATTGCACTTGTTATGCATTGGATGTTGTCTTAATGACGGGTGTCTTTACATATGGTATCAGAGCCGGTTTGACCCATGACTTTGGATCACTATGACTTCCGTTGATTAGATATTTGATTTTAATGTTGCTAATTAAACCAATTTGTATTCACGTAGGTAATCATGGTTAGAGGATGTCGTGGAGGCAGATGATGGGGTGCTAGGGGAGGAGGCGTGATGCCTCTAGTAGCATCCACGCCTGAGGGGTCTAACCCCCAGGGAGACGAATAGGTTGTCAGGCAGGAATAGATAGTTGTGGGTGATGTGGTTGGGCTAATGAGGACCTTTCAGTGGATGTCTGAGGCACTGATCAACCATTTGGATAGAGATGAGGCCAGAGCAATGACACCCCCTGAGGGTCCACCATGCGCTCTGGTCGGTACTGGTAGCATTCACCGAAAATTTGAGAAGGTCAAGTTTCTTGAGTTCTTTGGTGCCCTGGATGGTGCAGCCGCTGAGGCATGGTTGGAGAATATGGTGATGTTCTTTTCGCTTTGCGAATATACCTCCAATATGAAGGTCCACATGGCGGTATTTCAACTGAAGGGGAGCGCTCTTCTTTGGTGGAAGATGCTTCTACCACAATTGAACATGGTCATCGAAGATGTATCATTGGAACTGTTCAAGGAACGATTCCAAGAGAGGTATCTTTTTGAGAAATTCATTGAGCATTAGCTGAACGAGTTCAATTCCTTGAGACAGGGAAGTCGTACGGTGCCCAAGTACAAGGACCATTTTATGGAGATGCTTTGATATGCTCTGCACCTGAATATCGAGAAACTTAAGGTCAACAGGTTCGTGTTTGGTCTTAATGTAAACATTCACACAAAGGTTAGGATTCAGATGCCTCAAACCTTGCATGATGTTGTCCATAAGGCCCTCATATCAGAGGAGGAGCTTATCAGTGGGGGTCAAAGAAAGACTCCAGTGAGACCAACAAGATAGTCATTATCTAGTGCGCAGCAGGATTAGACGCCAGCTAGACATTCACCAGGATATTGTAACTTCCAGAGAGGATCCACTTTCACGACACCTCAGTGACCAATGCCTCAGCAGCAGACTCCTTACCGAGGACTACAGTAACCAACAACAACTTTGACTGCAGCCACAACAATTTAGACATGTTCAACAGAACAATCCAGGGTTCCAGGTCGTTGGGCCATCATCTTCTACTTCGGGTACCAGGAATACTAGACTAAAGAAAGGGTGTTGGACATGTGGGGAGACACATTACCAGTGTGACTACCCATTGGAGAGGACCAGAGCATCTGGATCATCCAGACCCACTACTGTGGGAGATTTTGGCAAGGCCCATCGGATTCATGAAACAGTGAATAACCGCTAGGAAGATCACCAATTGACTATGCTCGAGATGTCAGGTATAGTCGCTGACCAAACCCTTAGTATTTTGATAGATCTAGGTGCTACAGAGAGTTTCATTTATGGGGAAGCGCTAAAAACAATTAAGGTAAATAAAATCGAATATGATGAGTTTATCTTTGTAGAAATGGATTTGGGAGACAAACAAAAGGTTGGAGGGAAGGTTACGGGTTGTAGCCTTAACCTGAGAGATTTTGTCACAAGGGCCAACCTACACGTCATGATCTTAGGATCTTATGATATCGTGATCGGTATGGACTGGTTGTAATCTTATGAGGCGATAATCAAATGTAAGGCAAAATGGTTGAGCTTGGTCGATGATGAGGGACAAAGACACGTGATTGTAGGTCAGAACTAGGTAGTTTCCCTAAGGTTCATATCTTCCTTGCAACTACGAAAGAGCATGCACAAGGGATGTAATATTTATGTGATCCTTGCATTAAATGAGAAGGGAGTAGTGGAAGGTCTAGAAAACCTTCCGGTGGCGAGAGAGTTTGTGGACCTCTTCCCTGAGGAGTTACCTGGGATGTTGTTGGAGAGGGATTTTGAATTTACCATTGACCTAAAACCGAGAATTGAACTGATAGCAAGAACGCCTTATCAGATGTCAACCTCAGAGCTATAGAAGCTGAAAATGCAACTGAAAGAGTTGTTGGACCTGGGACTTATACATCCAAGTGTGTCACCGTGGGGTGCACCTGTTATTTTCATACGAAAGAAGGATGGGTCATGGAGACTCTGCATTGACTACCATCAATTGAACAAGGCAACGATCAAGAATCAGTACCCATTGCCAAGGATTGATAATCTGTTCGATCAGATGAAAGGCGCGATGATGTTTTCAAAGATCGACTTGAAATCAGGGTATCACCAGTTACAGATCAAGGAGGATGATGTCCCTAAGACCTCCTTTAATATGAGGTTTGGACATTATGATTTTATTGTTTTACCATTTGGACTGATGAACGCCACAGGGGTGTTTATGAGTTTGATGAATGGGGTGTTCCACGAATACTTGGACAAGTTCATCCAAGTATTCATTAACGATATTTTGATTTACTCTCGGACGATGGAGGAGCATGATGAGCACTTGCGTTTGGTACTACAGTGTCTACGAGAGAATAAATTGTATGGGAAATTGTCTAAATACTTGTTTTATCAATCAAAGATTCACTACTTAGGGAATGTCATCTTCGACGAAGGTATCATTGTGGATCCAACAAAGGTCGAGGCTATTATGGAATGGCCTGCACTAACAATTTTCCTTGAAGTGTGTAGCTTCATGGTTTTAGCGGAATACTATCGATGGTTCATCGAGGTTTTTTCAAATATAGCAAATCCAATCATGGAATTTCAAAAGAAGAGAAAGAAGTTTGTTTGGACTGAGAAATGCACGGAGGCATTTTGGAAGCTCAAAGAGCTGTTGACGACAACACCGATACTAAGGGTCTCTGACATGGAAACAGACTTCTTGGTATGCACTGATGCATCCTGTTGGTGCAATTTTGATCAGACCAGGGTCCTTCTCAGGTTACCAAGAAAAGGTACCATGTAGTCTAGAGCGTTGGCATTTCATCTCCTCCAAAGAGAAGAAGTCTCACCCGAAGCATTGTTGAGACAGATAGATAGGGAAGGGTAGGGAAAAGACTTAAGAGGATCCATAGAGCCTTTAGAACTCATTCCTGATATTGCGCAAGAGACATGAACAGATCTGAAACATATATGTGCAAGAATATAACCTACTTATGTTGTGAACAAGAATTTAAACGTAGAACCATCAAATAGAACTTACAAGCCATAAAGAAATACTGTAATGCATAAGTAAACACATAGAGACACATCATATTTGAAAATTTAGGTCCTTCTTCATTTTATCTTCAGAATCTTTCTTTGATTACAGACTCAAAATTACACAGTAGTGCGTTGTACAAAATCTTGACTCTGGACTCATGTAACACCCTGTTTCCCCCAATTTGTAATTAATCATAAAATAGGAATTACCATGCTAATCCATGAGGAAAATGTAAATGTATTACTATTTGAGTTGCCAATAACTGACTATGGGGGTGAAGCCTTGAAAGCATTGGCCAGGATATCACTAGAGGAAGAATGTGAAAACTATACAAGAGGGTTCATATGTCAAATAACCCCAAAATCTCCCTTGATAAGGATGACCAACCTCCTTCGAATCCCAAGGAAAGGAAATCATTCAATGAAGAAAGGACTGGTGGTTGAATCACCAACCACCCCCATGAATGGAAACATGGGTTGTTAGTCTAAAATACCATATGGACCTGTAGACCTGAGCTTCCTTCTGAAAGAAGGAACTGGATAGGTCAGAAAAAACCCTCCTAGGAAAGAGGGACACACACACGGGGAAAGGGAGACACCAGATGAGAGTGGAAGCTCACAAGGGAGATGCGCAGAGATCTCCAGCAAATCACAAATGGAAGGCTGTGAGATTGATGCTGAATAGCATCTGAGAAACCTCGTTGAGGCCAAAACCGAGTGAGAAATCTCTGAGTTGCAGAAAACAGGACCCGAACAGAAGATGAAACAGAGAGAGAACCCTCGAGAACTGTGAGAATTCCCTAGTGATATCATGGCTTGGCATGGGGGTTGCCAAAGTGCTAAGAATGAATGCCTCTGAGCCTATGGTTGGGTGGAAGGATGAAAACCCACAGTCAGTTGGTTGGCAACACCTTGTAATAGATAAGCATTTTCTTACTCTGTATAATTTAGCTGTAACTGGGCATGAATTTGGTTATACTGTGTATGTTTCAGGAATTGTGCTTGAATTTATGAATGGATATACTGTGTCTCTTTCCTTACTGCTTGGCTATAAAATTAGGCCAGTAAGAGATTATATGGATAGGACATGATTGGTACTCGTAAGTGCTTGTGTCCTACGGTGGCTTGAGTTAGAGCCATGAACTGTGATTTCGTCGACCTTAGGCATAGTCTCATGTACACATGCCAACCTTCCTAGTCGTCTAGATTCCCTTGGAGGATGATTTATGTTAAGTTCAGGAGAGGTAGTGTATTTATGCACAGGCTCCCTACGAGGCAAGTAGATATCAAGACTCACTCAAGTCCTAGACTTGACGAATGAGTGCAAGGGGTGCACGAAAGACTCTTCTAAGAGTCAAGCCCAGGAGAAAGAGAAAAAAGATCTTAATTCCTTCATAGGTGAGAAAGCTCAGGAAGGACAACACTTTTCGTAAGTGTTGACGAGACCTAATAGCCGGTTTGAAGTAGAATATCGAAGGCTAAGACCTTTAAGACTTTGAAATATTCCAAGGAAAAGGAAGAAAGCATGAGCTCAGGGAGGAGCTACAACTACCGTCAGATCTCGCGTGGATAGTTGATTGCCATTAGATCTAGGAGAAGTTGCACAAGGTTTAAGCCTCGCATACGCAAAGGTGAGGACTCATCAAAGTCTCGAAAATATCAAGACCATCCATTTCAGAGGACACGTGGCAGAGATCTGAACCCATCGAGGTTTCAGATACCAGAAGGTTGAAGGAATAAAATCATGGAGTCGTTGCATTGCGAACTCTCGGTTCGCGAAATCCTGATACAGGAGTGGAGCCATCGGATTTCGGTATTTCGGCTATTTGGAGTTCGGGATGTAGAGGAGGCTGTGGTCTTGGTGCCAAGAGTTTCAAACTTCCGGTACACGAAGCAACGAAAAGATCAGGACCGTCTATTTCAGAGGACACGTAGAAGAGATTTGAACCCATCGGGGTTTCGGATACCGGGAGGTTGAAGGACCAAGAGTTTGATCACGGTAGATTCGTGAAATCACAAATCCTGAAGTCCCGAAAGGTGCACATGGTTGAGGTTTCAGGGAAATCCCCAAAACGAGATTTTGGTAATTCGGTTACCAGGAAAACAAGAGGTAAGAGTTTTGAACTCTTGACCCATAAAACCCCGAAAGGATATGAGCCGTTGGATCAGGAGAGGCTTTGAGCCATTGATCTCGCTCAAGAGAAGGAGGACCAAAATTTCAGGATTCGACACTTTGGTACTTCAAATACCGAGAGTACGAGAGGAAAAGGAATTGGAGCAACAAGATTCATGAAGTCCCGAAACGCGAAGTCCTGAAAGTGTTTGGAGGAGTAGTGTTAGGTCACGGAACAGGGATAGGTTTCGGCATATCGGGGTTCGAGATTTCAAAAGTTTCGAGGACAAGGAACCGGGGCACTTTGCGTTGAAACTCTCGAAGTCGCGAAACACGACGTATTATTGGAGTGGGGCTGCGGTCTCAAGGTTTCAAAACTTCAACATTTCGGGGTTTGCAGACGACTAGTTTGGTTGGTTTATGGCCATAACCAACGATCACATGGAGGTGGACAAGGGAGGAACTAGCCTGCGCTAGGCCCCCGTAGCCATTTCGGGGATTCTATCCCATGAAGAAGGGAGAAAATTTTAGTTACCGTAGTGGGTGTGTGAAAACTCATGTCGCAAAGCTCCATTTCTCAAACTAATAGATCGATTACATTACAGACTCAATACTTGACTTCACTCGACTTACAACAATCACTAACAACTAATCCAATATCTAACTCGCAACCAACTGACTAAATCTTTTACAATCGTTATCATCTCTATATATAGGTTGGGTTGTGTCTTCTGTCTCGGCTTGCACGCTTCCTTGTTCTATTGCAACCATTGTTTCTTAGCTGGCATTGCGTTGTCCATCACAACTACTTTATGTTGCTCTTTTTTTCTCTATTGTCCAGCTTCTGTTGAATCTTGCGCAAATCGTGCTCATTCAAAACTTGTGCAATTCCTTATCCTAAAAATGAAGGGCCCAACAGGCTCCGACTACAATCCTTGACTCTCCCTCGAGTCAAGTGCTTGGTTCTTTCACATCTTCCAGGAGCCTCTGTTGTTTTCCCTTGTCCTTCTTTTCTTCTTCCTTCGGCTCTTCTATTTGTTATTTCTCTTCTTTCACTTCTTCAAACGAAGGGCCCAATTCTGGGACCAATTCTAAGGCTTTCTCCTTTACTCCTTGAAAGTTTCCAAATTTGTCCTGCCACTTCCTGGCGAGGAGTGATGCCTCTGCAATCAACTGTTGGGTTGCCTCTTTCTTATCTGCCTTTGGCTTGGACACGACCAACAAGTTCCACTCGAAATCTACTATTGCGTCAACTTGTGCATTTGCATGTACACTGCCTGAATGACAGGTCGGAAGTCGCGCAACTCTTTCTTTTCTATGGAATATGCCTCAAATAGGGCGTTCAACTCATTGTCCACATGTTGAATTTGGTCAAATTTATGTTGTTGCTCCATAGGATCCATTGTGGCCGTAACTTCTTCATTCAATACCTAGATCTTTGTGCGCACCTCCTCCAAGACTTGTTTGCATTGAGTGATGATGCCCATCCAGTCACTGACTTCCCTGAATATTTTTGTACATACTGTTGTGTTCTTGTGCAGTTCTACTCGGGTGTTGTTACCTTGCAGTACAATATTCTGCATCTGTTCTTGTAGCTTCTGAGGCTGCTTCTTTGCTTCTTGTTGGGCCTATTGCAAATTTTCTTTCAACTACGCAGCTTGAGAGGCGATTTGTGCCCATGCTCCTTGTAGCAACTCAATCTGGTGTTATGGATTTCCTGCATCACTGAATTTAATTCGAGCGCAACCTTCTGAATCTCTGGCTAGGCTTCGACAAGTCTTTCTTACACTCTTTCTAGTTTGCGTTGAACTTGGATTTTTTCATGCGCTTCCTGCATCCTGCATGTTTGTGTGAAAAACTCTTCCTTCCTTGCAACCTCAACACATCTCTCGACCTCCTGGAGCCTTTTCTCTAATTGATCAGTTGATGCTCTGATCAGTCTAAATAAGTGCGTCACTGGCCACTATACGAGGTCAACAGATGAAGGGGCTACGTCTCTGGGGGCTCGTGTCTGCAGTGGAAGTCCATTGGTCATTGAATGCTCCAAGCGGATCTCTACCTCCTCCTCTGTTGGTGGTCTGGTCGCGATCCTTGACCTTAGTGATGCAGGAAAAAGAGTCAAAACCTTTGTTTTGGTTATGCAAAGTTGCATCAGTCCTGCACATTGCTGAGGGTCCTAGAAAACCCGCTCCATTTGTTCATGCACGGATGTCACACTCTTCTTGGGTGTTAATTCTTCTTCTTTTTGAGCATCCGGTATCTCATGCTCTTCTGTTGCTTCTACTTCCTACATTGTGGTTTCTTGTACATCCTCACCCTTGGCCGGTGAGGGGATTCGTTGTTTGATTTGGGTGTGCAACTCCTCCACATTGTAGGTTTTTTTTCCTTGTGTCGAAGGCTCAGGTTGTTGTTCCTAGATGTCTGGATTCAGACCATTCAACTTCATGCTCTGTTCTAGTGCTTTGGGGTCTGGACCATAAAATTATGATCTTGTCTTAGGTGACTCTTGGGTTATTCCTGGGATTTCTTGCTCCACTATCTCTGGTTGATCGAGCTACATCAGCTCTGGTTTTGTGGTCTAGGCTGGACTGGTGGTTTCTTGGGTTGGCAACTGGGGTGGTGGTGGTGACAATGGGTGCTCAATGACAACTGTGGATAGAAAATTTTCAGGCTATGGGTCATCCCGAATGTCAATGATAGTGTTGGCTTTGACTGCTGAGTGGGTGTAGGGAGCGGTTGATGCAAGGGGTTGGGGGTTCAAAGATTTGTTCAAAGAGACCCCGGTTTTGGGCCTCTTCACCAATGGTTTGGTACCGAACACAGTGCTCAAGATCTGGTTAACATCCTCACGTGACAACATGACATCGACTCTGTTGATTAAGGTTGGTTGTCATTGATGTCAAACCTTGAAGAAAGACTCGTAGCACAAAGGTTTGGGTAATGGACCCAATAGTGTTTGATGTAAATATGACTCATTATTGTTTTGTCATGGTTGATAAGAAGTAAATATGGATGAACTCCAAAGTGGTCCCCTTATGGTGAAAGCCCTCATGGGAAGATACTTTGTGGAGTAAGAGAACCCATGCTTAATTGTGGAATAATGAGATGAAGGAAAGTGAATTTACTGTTTACTGACAAAACTGTGGTCATTCCGATCAATCAAAAAAACCACAACCACAGAAATATTTTTAATCAGAAAGTGAATTTGTCAGGGAAAATATCCTAGATGGATAGTTCTTTTCATGTCATTTCCGGTGGTATGTGGAACATCACATAATTCCTCATGGTTAGAGAGTTATGGTCATGAGAAGTTGGAGACCCCGGGTTTGGGTAATGGACCCAAGTTTGTTTGATGGGAAACGGTATGAGTTATGATATATTTTCAGATAATACTATTCTATATGGATAGTACATGTCATTCCATTTC
>ML781460.1:445258-498456 GCA_009831015.1 Picea engelmannii | reverse complement strand
ATGATGTTGGTACATATTGATGAGTCATAGTTGATGAGTAGTTGACACATGATTGGTACATACTTGGTACATGGTTGGATGCACTTGTTTATGGTACAGGTTGATTACAGGTTGGTGCATGGTTGATGCATTTTTTTATGGTAGAGGTTGATTATAGGTTGGTGCATGGTTGATGCACTTGTTTATGGTACATGTTGATTACAGGTTGGTGCATGGTTGATGCCCTTGTTTGTGGTACAGGTTGATTATAGGTTGAGGTACAGGTTGATGCATGGTTCATATTTATTGGTACAGGTTTACAGCCGTATATCTCACAGTGATAGTGTGACAGTGGTTCCATCATTCTACTTCTACTTTAGGGTGGCAGAACGGGGCAAGGACAGGTGGTTGTAGCCACCTTCCGGTTGTAGCTGGAGAACATTGGGGGTTGTACCCTCCTTCTGGTTGTAGCCAGAGATTTGGGGAGTTGGAGCTTCCCTCAGGTTGTAGCCTCCTTCCAGTTACAGCTGTAAAACAAAGGAAATTGGTGCTTCCAAAGAATGTAATTCTTCAAGACATATAAGAAAAATCATTTCGTGGTTTTCTCCCGATTTGGGTTTTCACGTAAAACACTGGTGTACTGTGTATGTGTGTGATTGTTTATTTATTACTACTCATTATTGGATAATAATTCTACATTGATATAACATTTGAAGAAAAAGGATTATAATTACGTTATTACTGATTCACCCCCCCTCTCAGTAATCCAACAAACTGGTAGCTGACGAAGGGCCAATATTTTATTTCGCTCCAAATTTTTCATCTCTTCTTCCTCCTCAGAGTCTGATTGTGCTGGAGCGTCTAAATTCTGTGACTCTGGCCCTAAGCTCAGTCCATCCCCTACTTCTTTGTCTTTTTTATTCAACAGCTCTATAGGAAGAATATAATTCATTCCCGACTTGCACTGACTGCGTTTGACTCCTGTCCATGACATGATTTCCTTGTCAAAGGAATCCTCATCCAGATAGAACGACAACATTCTTGTGTGGAAATATTCCCTGCTAACATGTCTCAGCCAGACAAATGTATGGTTCTAGTTCATGATGAAGGAAATGTTTTACATATTACAATTGAGGAGCTCCTGCGAAATGCGTAGCCTCTATGTTGCATCTATTAGGTTGTTGTACCATTTAGAAAATGATGTGGTGTTAAAGGCTGCATTGTCTGAATCCAACCTTGACTATCATGGCTCGAACAACTTCACCATGCGGCCCTTATCTGGTATTTTTGGAGGCCTTCCAATAGGTGGTTTTCATTTTAATATTGTGAATGCCATGAGTAAATATCAATAAGTGAAGGTTCCTCGCTTCTCCTACACTTCCTCGCATGCCACTAGTAGTTCCTCCAACAGGTAACTACACCAATTGAACATAGCGTCGTTGGCACAAAAGTCTGCTACTAATAATGCATCTAACATGCATTCTCCCTTGTAGTAGGATATCATAACCTTGTTGGCTATGATGTAACAGTCAGTCCAGACTGTCTCGGGTAGTATGGGTTCGATTATTGATGTGTGTTGCCCCTCTTTGTGTTGAATTTCTCATACAGACTGAGCTCGCCTTTATTTTTGTCATGCTTACCAGGACCCTAGAATCCTTTCGACACATCCTCTCCTTCGAAGGACAATCACGTAAGCTGATGGATGTCTTCAACATGGATTGGATATCTCTTATCCAACCAGACACTTCTGTCATGCACTCTACTTATCAAAAATTTTGTGCACTGTGCAACCTCACCAGTGGTGCCAAATACTGGTAGCTCTCTAAGGTTAATGATGGTCAAACTGAACAAGTTGACAAACTTTGGTCTTGGCATGAATTGCATGCCTCCTAATCCATCTGGATCCATCTCCCAAAAGAAATATATGTCCATTTGAGGAAACAAGACTGAATATGTGAGATCAAGATCGAGGAGCTTAACATGCTCTACCTTCCCTTTGAGATCACCCATGACCTCAACTTAGGGTTCATAGGGCTCGTCTGGTACCACTTCTTTAGACATGGTAGTTTGGCTTGTTGTGGCTCTCGGCATTCACACTTCTGCAGAAAACTAAGGACTAGGGTTATGACTGCGGATTTTACAATGGTACAGGATGGTTGGCTAAATGGCTACGTTCTTTTGGAAATGATGCATTCTCGGGTGAGTTCTCAGGGCCTTATACTTGGCTTAACGAACAAGTTTAGAAGTAACTGTTGTTCATCATGACCATATGGACACAACTAGATCTGAGTTGTCTGACAGGACGGTTTAACATGGTAAATCCTATTGGGCAATTATGGAATTTACTTATTTGCATGAGTGGGATAGGGACGTGGCCGATTTCAAACCTTTCCATTTGACGGGTGGGTATCCTAGCGAGAACTCTGATGGAATCTTTGCATAACATGGATTTATGTCTTAACTGACCTCAGACGGGGTACCGAAATGGAAATAAAGGATGTGACTAGATTGGTTTCGTTTGGCACATGGACTCAAATCATTTTTAGATTCATCCTCCCTCCAACCACAAAGGTTGTCCCCATAATATTAATGACTGTCATTAATGGATTCTCTTATGCTTCATATCCTACACTGATGAGTCATTAGTTCTGTATCAAACAACACTTAAACAAAAAATGAACTATGTGTCATGGTGCAACATTGCACACATCGACTTTATTAACTGAATTTACAAAAAATTCAGAAAAATCAAATCTAACTATTGTACAAGCTCCTTCAGACTAGAGTGATAGTCCCTCTTTCTCAGTTTTGAGATAGGTGGGGCTTCAGGCAAGCGCCATTCACCCATCCTAGCTATAGCACACCATCCAGTTGCATGAGTCTAACTACTCCTGAGGGTCGGATCTTTGTAATTAAGAATAGTCCCAACCAATGCATGCACAACTTGCCAGGATTCTTCTAGTACCAACTAGCATAGAGTAGAACCCTGTCTCCTTGCATAAATACCTTGGTCTTAATGTTCCTGTCATGCCAATAAATTTATCTTTCTTTTTCAGCTAACTGATGGAATTCTACTAGAAATATGGTATCCTCGAGTTTTTGTAGCTCCGTAAGTCTCTGTGCCACTGATTCCTCCTCTGTCATATGTGTGATCTGTGCAATATACAAAATTGGAGTAATGAATTCTGTAAGTACCATTTCCTCTCTCCCATAAACTAGTTGGAACAGTGTGTACCTGTGGAGTTTCTTTGTGGTTGTCCTGTAAGACCATAGTACAGATGGAACTTTGTCATCCCAGTCCTCCTGGTTTGTGTAAAAGACCTTTGTCAACCCCGTTTCCAGAATCTTGTTGAAGGCTTCGTCTGTTCCATTGGCCTATGGGTTGTAGGGACTTCTCTTGTGATGTTGAATCAAGAATTATGCTGTAAGTTTTTCTGTAGTGTTGCTAATGAAATGAGCTCCTTGATCACTGGTTAGGCTCTTGGGACATCCGAACCGAGTGATGATATTCTCGAAAATGAACTTGGCAGAGGTATCAGTTGAACAGTCCTGAAAAACTGTTTCTTCTACCCAATGGGTAAGGTAGTCCGTTGTGGTGATGATGTAACTAGCCTTTGAATGTTTGGCTATGGGGTTGATTGGTCCAATGAAGTTAACTACCCATTTCTCAAATGCTTGTAGATTTCTAACTAGTTTTAGTGGTAATTCATCTCAGCGTGACAGCTTACCCACTCGTTGACAAACATCACACAATCTAGTGTATACTTTTGGATCCTTGAAGAGTGTTTCCCACCAAATTCCTGATTAGATAACTTTCTGTGTAGTGGCCTTTCCTCTTGCGTGGCCTCCTGCAACTCCACTATGGAATTCCTAGAGTATATAAATCTTTTCATGATCTAGGACACATCATCTGATGATGTTGTCTAGTCCTAGTTTATACAATTATCCAACGATCAAATGGTAATCTGCTGCTCTAACAACCATGTGGAGTTTCTAGGTTGCGGAATATGTTTCTGGATAGGCCCCTGTACTTAGGAAAATTGCTATGTCCTCCATGTACTCCGGTATGACCTCAATCCTGAACAAGTCTGCATCTGGGAGCTAATCATATACTACTCCACCAATTTTTCCTGACTCTAACCTGGACAGATGATCAGGTCCTACATTGCATCTTCCCGGCTTGATGATAACTTCGAAGGAAAATTCTTGAAATAACAATAGCCATCTACAAATTCTTCCTTCTAACACTAGTTTGTTAACTAGATACTTTAATGCAGAGTGATCAATAAAGAACTTGAAATGAGAACCTAACAAATAATGTCTAAATTTCTGTAAAGCATAAATCATGTCTAAGCCCTCCCTTTGTGTCGTTGTGTAATTGCGCTCTTCTTGGGACAACTTCCGACTCGCAAAATAGATAGGATGATCCATAGCTCCATCACCAGGTTGCGTTAAGATAGCTCCCAAGGAAATTCTTGAAGCATCTACATGGGCGTGAAATTCATTCTCCCAATTTGGGAATATTAGAATCAATGTTGTGATGAGTTTCTCCTTGAGTGTCTCAAATGATTTATCACATTCTGGATTCCATTGGAACATTTCAGCCTTTTTCAGTAGATTTTCAGAGGTGCAGTAATGTTGGCATATCTTTGGATGAACCTCTGATAGTAACCTGTGTGTCCCATTGTGGAGAAAAACTTTTTATCACTCGTAGGTTGTGGCATATTCACAATGACCACAACTTTGGTTGGGTCTACCAATAATCATTCTCAACAGACTATGTGGCCCAAAAAATTCCCATGTGGTACACATAAGATACATTTTCTAAGCTTCAACGAGATCTATAATTCTCTGCATCTATCAAACATTAGCTGCAACAATGCTACATGTTCCTTGAGCAGGCTATATATTGTACAATCATCCATATAGGCTAATATAAATTTGTGAATGAACTCTCTAAAAGTTTCTATCACAATCCTTGAGAAAACTATAGGGGCATTCTTTAAGCCAAATGGAATCACATTGTATGCGAAGGATCCCCATTCTGTTATGAAAGTGGTATTCCTTTTGTCCTCTTCAGCGATCCTGACTTGGTGGTATCCTAAAAATATGTCTATGAATGAGTATGCTTCCTTCACTGCAACCTTTTCTAGCACCTCATCTGTAAAGGGTGTTGGGAAAGGGTCATGCACAAAGGCAGAGTTGAGACTTCTATAGTCTGCACAGACTCTAATATCCTATGTGCCTTTCTTGCTTTGAATAACTATTGGGCTAACCCAGTCTGCTTCTTCTACTACAAAAATGAGTCATGCTTCCAACATCTTATCTATCTCCTTCTTAACATTCTCTTTTACTCTAGGGTTAAGACGACATGGTCTATGTCTGACAGGATTGGATCCTGGTTTCAATTAAATCTTCATTTATTCCATAGCTTCTTTGATTCCCTTTAACTCTGAAAATGTCTTGGGGTATCGTTAGCACATGGGCATACCTAGGGTTCAACGCTTCAACAACGCACCAAAAAAACCCTTATACCAGCCCTTTCAACAACACCTATGAAGCAGATGAAGTCTCACCCGAGGTAGAGGCAGGGGTGGTGGTAGGACTCCAGTGTCTACAACCTTAGCTGGGACACATATATGTGATTACAATACTCTAACAAAGCACTTAGCAGTTATTATTCATCAGTATCTAACCTTTATCTATAGCCCATATAAACCTTAATTACAATGCAATGCAGTATTCAACAAGATTCAACGCATTCAAAAACTAATCACATAAACCTAGATCATATCTAACATCTCATTCACATCATTAGGCCCTAAGCTATCATATTCATCTAAGCATACACCTTTTCACTAAGGATTAATCATATGAACAATAAAACAACCATAATGCACAAAGAAACCATAACACGGGATATACGTGGTTCACCCCCGACCTGGGGCTACGTCCACCAACTCTTCTTCTTCTTTATTATCTTCTGTCAATCATCTACATGCACAGAGCCAAAACATCCTACTCCACATAGAACAGGAGACCTGTGTGCACCTCGTCGTACCCTCCTTGCCCGAGCTAGGTTACAACACAAAGCCTTTACACAATCTCTTACAGCCACTTGCACTCATCTTTGCAAGTCTCACACAGTATGCACAAAGCATATAAAATTACCAATTTCCTTTAGCACTTAGCCTTACTTACATATATACTCCTCTCTCCTTACATCGCCTAGCCTTCTATTTATACATTACAAAATGGGCCTAAAACATGGTAAACCCATGGGCTGACATCCCCATACCCATTACATTAGCCCAAAACCCAAAAACCCTTAAAAAGGGGCTGAGATTCCACGATCTCTGCTTTGACTTGCACTCCACCCTCGACAACCTGTCGAGGTCCCTCAAAATAGGTCAAACCTAACCAAGGATCTCCAAAACTTGGTCAAGGGACAACAAGCCCCTAACACTCACCTGTGACTCATCTTGAGTCATTCTGATATCAGTAGCTCTGATTCAAAAGCCTCGATCCTAGCTCGAGCTTCTTCGACCTACTGCTTCGCCAGGGCCTCCTTCTCGACGAAATCCTGAAGAACCACCTCATTCACAAGTCTCTCTAAGCATTGTTTGACTGAATTGAATACTTGTTCTAGCTCTGCTCCTCATCCTTCAATCTCTTCGAATAATTGGCAAGCTGCATCCTGGACTGGCTAGAGAATCTAAGTCACTTCCATGACTTTTATCTGTATGGAATTGAATTGTTGTTGAACAATGTGTTGTTCCTGGGATCATTTCATTCTCTCAACTGCTGACAAGAGCATCAGTTGTGCCTGTACCGTCGCTTCTTGTTGTTTTGCCTCCTGGAGATGTGACTCCAATGTCTTCATTTCAGGGTCCTCAGTAAGTCGCTCATACGTCTGCAGAATTTTATTGTTAAGATGATTACATTCAAGAGCTAATGCTCTGATCCTCTTGACTACACTCCAGGCATTGGCTTCTCTTTGGTCTCACATGTCCTGTAGAGTACTTGGTACCATTTGTATCTCTAGATCTACTATTCTCTGTTGAAGTTGTTGGATGGCTTCAACAAGCTGCGCTACTTGATGCTCCACTGGGTATTCCTCCTTGTGCTCTAATCCCATCACAGAACGAAGTTCTCTACTGACTGCTTCTTTTACTCCAACCTACTCCGCAAGCAGTTGTTCTTTCGCATGTTGTATCTGTGCCTTTTCTTCTTCAAACGTCGCTTGGAGGGCAACCTTCTCCTACTATGCAACTCTGCATTGCTCTATTACTTGTTCTTCTGCTTGCTTCAGGGCCACTGTGGCCTGTTCTGTTTCTTCCTATGCACAACGAAGGTGGGATTTAGTCGCATCAAATAGTTTGCAGAGCTGGGTATTCTCATCTCCCAATTTGGTTTCTTCTGATGGAGGGGGCACAATGGACACTGCATGACTGGAGTGAAGGGCCTGTTGTACCCCTCGCAGTTCTGCTTCTATTTTTTCATACATAGTGTCTTTCTTAGCTTCATTTCTATGCAAAATATATTCTGAGGCATTTGAGACAACTACAATGATGAATTTGAATTCATTAAACGTGAGCACAATCTATAGCTTGGTCTTACTGTCTTTTGACTTCTTCCACGATGTGGGTTTCAGGGGAGAAACCTTTCTTTTGTGATATGGATTTGCATCTTCAGGGGATTATGTGGCAGTGTTACTTCACCTTTCTTCTTCTGATCTTCTTTTCCATTGTTCTCTTCTTTATCAACTTCATCGTCACCTCCTTCTCTAGGTGATTCTAAAGCATTTTCTTCTAACACACTACTCAGTTGTTGGATCTCTTATGTTTTCTTCCTTCTGCTAGTTCCAGGTGTGTCATTTCCTTCACGAGTGGTCATCGGGCTTCTGATTAGTTCAGGGTCAGACATTTATGTGAGGTCAACAAGGATAAGGATCTCTGCAGGCCACTCCTTAGTGATTTCTTCTAGGTCCTCCTCTGTAAGTTTGTAATAACTCTGCAGTACTTCATTGTGTTTATCTCTGCATGCAATAATATAGATAAAATGATTGTCTACATGGAACTTCACAAATGGCTTGAACCTGTGCAGGGTGTTCTTCGTTATACGAGGGACAACCTCAATAGCCCTTTTTAGTTGCAGTTAGTATTCATGGAACACCGCGTTTGATTGCCCATTTTTACCCATATCGATTGAATACCATAGCTAAGTGAACTTCATGGCTAAGGGTTTAGATGGCTCTAGTTTAGGGAAGGTCGCACCTTTCGGCATCTCCCAAGCTATGAACACGATGAGGATCAACAACTAACTAAAATGGAATTCATAGCCTTGATCCTGAGCTTCGTGACATTCTTGGTCTAACTGGTTCACTAAGTACTTTTCCCAATTCATCTGTAACCCCTCCACTCATTTCCCTACGAGGTCAAAAACAAACCTTGTGACCTGCGTGGGTCTGTTCTTCCGGACTAGCTTACCATCAATCAACTGGAAATAAAGGTGCACTACACCATTCTAGATGGAGGCTACCTTCTATCCTCGCTTCCCCTTTTCCACATAGTCATATGTATCTTTAATCTTCTATGCCAGGGCACGGTCTACAACCTTTCCTGGGTAAAATTCTTGCAGGTCTGGTCCCTACATGTTCAATATGGTGATTCAATGGATCAACGCCAGATCAATGGTGATGGGTCTGTCTAGCCATAAATAACCATCATGGAAGCTCAATAGCAGGAGCTTAACGCACATGTTAACCTCTTGGTGCCTTCCGAAATGGGGTATTTTCATCACATTCAAGATGGTGGACTGCACGAGGTCCATAGTTCATGGTTGGGGGATTATCCTTGACTTTTTCCCCTTCGTCCTAGTCAAATACCTATGAGGAGCAAGCATGTTGAAGTTCTTGTGATCCCCTAGGTTGAAGTCATTGATCCTTAGTGTTGTGATATTATCTGGCTAGGGCTTGCTTGTGCTTATCCCCTTCGGGAGGTACGTAGTAACCAAGGGATAGCCGAAGTCTCTAGGAACACTATCTTGATTCACTAAACTAGCTAGAGGCAGGATGTAATAGGGCAGAATGGACAGGATTAACTTCACGTTCACTAATTCATCTATGTTCTTGGTTATTTTCTCATCTATAGCTTGAGATGGTCTGGATCCACGAGCAATCGACGGGGAGGCTTGCACTCCTCACGTCGATGAGGCTTGAATTCTGATGGACATCACCTTCTCAGCCATAAGGTCGATTAGAACTTCTTTGAAAGACTTTTCTACGACGTTGAATTTGTTCGACATGCACGCTCAATATCAGAAACTCGGGTCGATGCACAAATGCTCGATGCAATGGAACAGGTGGTGAAGTCTCAGTAAATACAACGCGGTAACAATGAGTTCTCTTGTTGGTTTGGATACAATTCACGAAAGTGTGCTCAGCACAATAGTCGATGAGATAAGTAGACAATGATGTAATAGATCCCTCCAATGGACAAGAATCCTTCATCAATGCAATTTTTTCCATTACGGCGCGGTCCCAATGGTTCGATGGCGAGCTTCAAGGCCGTAACTTCTTTCTTATCTATTCAGGAGCATCAGGGTAATGAATATAATGCTTCCAACAGTCATATCGCTCTGCCATGGAGAAGTGCCAATATGAGTTTCTCTGATATTGCAATGAAGTTTGAATTCTAGATACCTTCCTTCTGCGAAGTCTTCTCTGGAACTTCCTGTAATTTCTCCAACTTTGCTTTCTTCTTGCTGAGCTTTCTAGCCTTCTTCCTGGTGATCTGCGTTACTGGGTTCCACTTCCCATTCTAGTTCTTATCTCCTCTTGGCATAGTAACTTCACACTGTTGATGGTCTTTCATAGGGTTCAAGGCCAATACTTCTTCTCTATCTAGGGTAGGTGCTCTAGACAAGTGTTTCAGGTCTACTTGTGTTCTTTCAACTTCGACATCTAGATTTCTGGTCCTTAGTAGGTTCAATTGTTTTTCTTGTTCTTCTATCAAATGCGCTATTCTCTGAGTTATGAAATCTTTTAGTTCTTTCTTTTTATGTTCTAGATCTTCCTCTTCTTGTTTTCTTCGGATCTGATCTTTCTCAATCCAGTCTTTTCCTAGTAACATAGCAAATGGGGCATTGTTCTCAATAAATTTAACAACCTCAAATTCTTCCTCTGTCGAAGTGCCATGAGCACTCATAGATGTCTGGGTAATTCTTCCACATAGGGTTATTATGTTTCCTCTAAATAATCTTATTCCTCCCAATGAGGGAATCATATCAGGATTTCCCAAAATTTCCCAAGTTCTTTCTGTCATGATATTCACCTGTGTTTCCTCATCCAAAACACATTCTATGTCAAAGTCTCATATTCTTGCTTCTATAAAATCTTTCTCTTTGAAGATCTCTAATAAGTTGAAATATTTGTGATCATTCAAGGTTTCTTTCATTTGTAGTAATACAGTCTCTGATTCTTTCTGGGGTTCTACCTTGGTCTCACCTTCTTGGCCTTCCTCAGGGTTTTCTTGTCTCAAATTCATTCTTTCAACCTTAGCAATCATTCTAGGGCAATCTAGAATGTCATGGTCCATGTCTTTACAACAAATACAACTAGGTCTTCTATCAGGGAAATACTTAGCAAGATGGCACGACCTTCTACAGCCATAACAAAGGGTTATTCATCTCTTCCTCTTAAATGATCCCCAACCTTTCTTGTACTACACACTAGGATCATGGTAGCTAACATGCATAAAATTATTCCTAGGATCCTACATCCATTTGTTAGTCCAAACGTTCTTTCTATTTACAGGAATAACATATCTTTCATTATTTCTACCAGATCTACCCATATCAAACCTTCTTTCTTCTAGTTGTACCCTAGTTTTTAGAATAGGACCAAATTTATCAAACATACCTAGATCCATACTTTTGAAAAAAAATATTCCACTTATCTTACCTTGATCAAAGCACAAAGTTTTTAGATCTTACCTCTTTAATAAAAAAATTCCACTTTACCTTTATCAAAGCACAAATCTTTCAGATCTTACCTCTTTTCTTCTGATAAGACTTATTTTCTTAGCACAAATATTTCACAAGTCAAGTAGAATATTGCTCACTAAAGAAACAGATCTACGCACATAGATTTCTTTATTTTCCTTAGTTCCCAGCAATCACAGTTTCAGTCCTGGCAATGGAACCATTTGTTGGAACATGGTCATACCCAGGGTTCAACGCTTCAACATCGCACCAACAAAACCCTTACTATCAACCCTTTCAACAACACCTGCAAAGCAGATTAAGTCTCACCCGAGGTAGAGGTAAGGGTGGTTGCAGGAATCTAGTGTCTACAACCTTAGATGGGACAAATATATGTGATTACAATACTCTAACAAAAAACTTAGCAGTTATTATTCATTAGTATATAACCTTTATCTATAGTGCAAATAAACCCTAATTACAACACATCACATTATTCAACAAGATTCAACACATTCAAACACTAAGCACATCAACCTAGATCATATCTAGCATCTCATTCACATCATTAGGCCCTAAGATATCATATTCATCTATGCATACATTATTGCACTAAGCATTAATCATATGAACAATAAAACAACCATAATTCACAAAGCAACCATAACACGAGATATGCATGGTTCACCCCGAGCCTGGGGCTACGTCCACCAACTCTTCTTCTTCTTTATTATCTTTTGTCAATCATCTACATGCACAGAGCCAAACAATCCTACTCCATGTAGGACAAGAGATCTATGTGCACCTCACCAGACCCTCCTTCCCTGAGATAGGTTACAACACAAATCCTTTACACAATATCTTGCAGTCACTTGCACTTAGCTTTGCAAGTCTCACACAGTATGCACAAAGTATGTACAATTACCACTTTCCCTTAGCAATTATCCTTACTTACATACATACTCCTCTCTCCTTACATCACCTAGACTTCTATTTATACATTACAAAGTGGGCCTAAAACATGGGTAAACCCATGGGCTAACATCCCCATACCCATTACATAAGCCCAAAACCCAAAAAGACTTAAAAAGGGGCCGCAATTTCGCGATGTCCACTTCAACTTGCGCTCCACCCTCAACAGCCCGTCGAGGTCCCCAAAAATACTTCAAACCTAACCAAGGATCTCCAAAACTTGGTCAAGGGCCAACAAGAACAAATCCTCATATTCTCGCAACAAACTCTGTATTTCTTGACTGGTTTTCTCATCCCAGTAGTCTCCCACCATAGCTATCTTGGGTTTCTCTATGGTCCCTATATTGGTTTTGTGCAATTTTAATGGGTTATTGTAGGAACTATCAGTCTGACTGGGTATGGTGTTTTTAATTTCTCTACTCCCCTTTGTCTCTTCTATGGCTAGGTTCCTCAATTCCCCTAAGTCATCTAGGATTTCTGAATCTATGCTAATATAATAGCATTCTATAGGTTTCTCAGTTGAAGGAAAGTGGATATTAGTCTGAAGTTCTTGGTTATGTTTGGAACATACCACTAAGTTTGATTTCTGATTACCATTATCTGTAAAAATAAATTCTTTAATATTTTGTAGCACTACTTCAAGCTCAATGTACTTACTTGTAAATGAGAAGTCCTTGCAAAAATGAGTTTCCAGTAGTTGCCAGTCGCTGGTTTGCCTTCTGGTTTCCTTGTGTATAAACCAAGATTTTGGGATTGGACCTAGGGAGTGGGGAAATACCTGGACCCATAAGTGAGAGGGTATCCCCCCAGCTTGCCACTGTGTCAAACATTCTTCAATATGTATTCTAGGTTCTTTTTCTCCACTAAACAGTTGTGCAACTTGGAGATCTGTCTGCATCGATGATTCCAGATTCTACTTATTCTGGAACTTGTACTTGATAGCATGCTTCACCTCGTCATAAGTTCTGAGTATGGATTTATGATTAGCCCACCATCTGGAAGGGGTGTTCTAAAAAGCTACATCTAGTACCGAGATTCTTTGATCTTCTCTAACATTTTCTTCCATGTTGTGTAGAAAACTGTCTAGATTTGAGGTGCCATCATATACTGGGTGTTTTCTAAATTCAGTCCAAACCCATTTGGTCGCTTTGACATTTGCGCATCTTCTTGAGAATCTTTCGTGCGAACCTTGTTTCCAAATTTCAAAATCCAATTCTGAATCTTCATCTATTGACTATATGCTTCTCCAACTTACTGATCCATCAACAATAGGATTTATATAATCATTTCTTGTTCCTTCTGTTATGGTGTACAACTGGTCCAAGTATTCTCCCTCCATATTATTGTCTATTGGTTCTATATACCTGGGTCCTACATATGAATCCAAAGGTTGAACTACCTTTATTCCCTTAGCCTCAAAGGACATGATGTCTTTATTTAAGTCGATTACTGCATAATTTTCATAGGCCAAATCAATGCCAAGTAGTGCATGGTAAGGGTCCTTATCTCCCATGATCTCAATGACTTGAAAGTTAGCCACTATCTTTACTCCCGCAACATATATCTCCACATTTTCTAGTCTTCCTATGGGGAAGATACAATATTGGTTTTCCATTCTTAATTGAATTAGGGAATATGTTAGTCTAGGTTTTCCTAAGGCTTCCCAGGTCTTCTTAGGTAGAATGTTCATATCGGATCCTAGGTCCAACATGACGTCCTTAATCAAAAATTCATCTAACTAGGATACTAGTCTGAATTCTTTTCCGGTTCATACTTTTCTTCGCTACACTCTTTGATTACTCTTCTGGGGAAGATTAGCTCTTATTCTTGCCTCTAGGGGTTCTTCGTTCCCTAAAACTAGGTATAGCGCATTGCACAAATTTTTTGTTAGTTGATCACTCCCCAGAATGTCAGAGAATAATTGAAACCAAAGTTCAACTACATTTTGAGGTTTCTCAGGTTGTCTCGGCATGGCTATAGGGTTTCTGGTTGCAGGAAGTGAAGTAGAAACTTGTGCCATCTTAGGATAAACAATAGTTTGTGGGGGTTTCTCTTGCATCTGAGGGCTAGGAATATTCTGAAATATTTCTATGGCATATTTAAAGAATAGATTTTGTCGTAGAGGGTCATACCTGTCTTCTTTAGGTGCTTCTTTCTAGATCTGAGGTAGAGTATCATCATCGGATCATCTTTTCTCCTCCTTGAGTAACGATATTAATGTTGGGAAATTGTCCCTTAATAACCCTCTTGGTTTATGAATTGATGAGGTTGGTTCCTCATTGTCATACCTGATCTTCCCATTTTTCATTTAATTATGGGTAGTCTTCAATTGTGTGCCCATTGGTTCTATAGTGAGAGCACCATGGTCACCTTGGATGAGGACAATCTCTAGCCAAGTGACCTTTCTCATCACAGTTATAACATCTTCTTGTCCTTCTTCCCCCAGTTCTTCCTTCTATGAAGTCTCCTATGGCTCCACCTCCTCAACCTCTTCCTAGTCCATGAGGGTTTTCATTTACCCTGAATGTTGTTTGGTCTAACCTGTCTGCTAGTGCATCCAATGCTCTACATTGATTGGTAGTATGTGTGGTAGATGCGCAGAACTAACAGTGTACTATGTTTGGCATTATCGACTATTTCTGCATAATGAGGGACTGTCTTGGCCCATGCCCATGGATTCAACAAATTTCACAATACTCAATTGTTGGTGCTGCTTGGCCTCCTGGGAAAGCATGATACAGGATGGGGTTATGGAATGGTAAGTTTTTCGACACTTGTGTAAATCCTCCCACAGGTCCTAGTGGAGTTATCATCGGATTCTAAGGAGGTCCCATTCCCCTTATTCATAGACATTCGTTCACCAGATGACCTTCTATATAATATTCGGTGCAAAAAACCTCTAGTCGTCCTGGTCTGGGTATCGTCAGCTCTTGAATATTTTCTATAAGTGTTGATATACTCTCTTGTAGTTGTGCCAGATTCACATCTACTGGGGGTCTATTCATTCTCAGGCTCCCAAGGTATCCCGCCATGGATTCAATATTCATCTATTTTTCCAAGGCGTCTGTTAACGTGGTTATCCATTGTTGCATTAGAAGAATCCGAGTCAGAGGAAACAACCCCTGAATGTACCACTCCCTTTGATTTTCTTCGTGGATTGGATGTGCCAACATCCCTATGGCATCTTTAAACTTATGGTTGTTATTCCCAGGCTAATTCACCTTCCCGTTGTTGGATCTCACACAACTCAGATAGAGCCTATTGTTATGATTGGGGTAGTTTGAACTCTGCTATCAACCTTGTCCATACCTAGCCAAGAGTGAACGCTTGACCTTGCATTCCTGGCACTCCCGATTCAATGATATTCATGTACCAGTTGAGAGCACATCCTCTCAAGGTAGTCTGGAACTTGGCCAGCTTATTCGCATCCAGAGTCCCTCTGGATCTCCAGATTACTTCACACAAGAACCAATTTTTCTCAACATCTTCATTGCCCTTACCCCAAAATTTTGGGTATCCAGCAATTGAACCTCCCTCATGGCCAGCCATTTATGATCTTGTTGTTCCTATCAATATGAATCATAACGGTCTTTCTTGTGATCTACCAGGGGATCCCAATATCCTCCCTGTACTTGCACTTCTTGGTTGTGACTAACTAATTAATTGTACTGAAACAAAACTAGCATGAGAAGGTAGTATCGAACTTACTGCTTGTATAGAAGACACTTGGGGTATGGGTGATTTGGGGTTGGCGCCACTGGCTTTTGGTCAATTTTCTTTAATATGGGGGGACTCATTTTCTTCCACTAGGATGATTTATTCAGTTGGATTCCTGATCTCTCCTGTTATCGGGGTTGAATATTCTCTTTCTTCTCCAAGATTCATGTTGTCTTCTTCCTCTCATACGTCTGCACATTCTCTTTCTTGTCCCACCTCCTGGGGAATTCTTTCTCTCTGTGCTTATCTCTCATTTAATATTTGACTAGCATGGACATAGACTTCTTGGTATGTACTGATGCATCCTGATGGTGCAAGTTTGATTAGACCAGGGTCCATCTTAGGTTACCAACAAAAGGTACCATGTAGTCTAGAGCGCTGGCATTTTCAACTCCTCCGAAGAGAAGAAGTCTCACCTGAAGCGCTGTTGAGATAGATAGATAGGGAAGGGTAGGGAAAAGACTTAAGAGGATCCATAGAGCCTTCAGAACTCATTCTTGATCTTGTGCAAGAGACATGAACAAATCTGAAACATATATGTGCAAGAATCGAACCTACTTACATTGCGAACAATCATTTAAATGTAGAACCATCAAATAGAACTTACAATCCATAAATAAATACCGTAATGCATAATAAAATGCACATAGACACATCATATTTGAAAATTTAGGTCCTTCTTCATTTTATATTCAAAATATTTCCCTGATTACAGACTCAGAATTACACAGTAGTGCATTGTACAAACTCTTGACTTTGGACTCATGTCGTAGAGCTAAACTAATAGATCGATTACATTATAGACTCAAGACTTGAATTCACTTGACTTACAACAATCACTAACAACTAATCCAACATCTAACTTTCAACCAACTGACCAACCCTTTTACAATCATGTTCATCTCTATATATAGGCTGGGTTGTGTCTTCCATCTTGGCTTGCATTCTTCCTTGTTCTATTGAAACCGTTGTTTTTTAGTTGGCGTTGCATTGTCCATCACAACTAATTTATGTTGCTCTTTCTTGCTCTGCTATCCAACTTCTGTTGAAGCTTGCGCAACTCATGCTCGGTAAAAACTTGTGCAATTCCTTATCCTAAAAACAAAGGGCCCTACACATCCAAGGAAAGCTTAGGTGGAGTTTTGATGCAAGATGATCGAGTGATCGCTTACATCTCCAGAAAGTTGAGAAGGCATGAGGAGAACTATGAAACACACGATTTAGAGTTGTTAGCCATTGTTTATGCCTTGAGAGTTTGGAGACACTACCTTATTGGATGAAAATTTGAACTAAAAACAGACCACTATGGACTACAACACATCTTTACACAAAGCGACTTGAACGTGCGGCAACAAAGTTGGTCAAAATTGCTTAGCAAGTACTATTTCAAAATTACTTACATAAAGGGAACAATGAACATAGTGGATGATGCGTTCATTTAGATACCTTGCATATTTTTGGTGATGCCTCTTCAGATGAATCTACGTGAAAAGATTCTAACTTTACAGCACGATGATGACTGGTACAAGGAGGCCAAGGATTTTATTGGAAAAAACACAATGATGGTACCAATATTTGAAGGATTTATGTTGGACGACGACAAATTATTGGGATTTAAAAATCAAATTTATGTACCACCCAATGATGAGTTGAGGATTTTGATCCTAAACGAGGCTCATAGAGCAGTGTATATGGCTCATCCTAGAGTCACGAAGATGAGGGAAAACCTTGAACCCTTATTCTTTTGGAAGGGAATGAAGGTAGACATAGTTAAATACACGGCAAGATGTCTAGAATGTCAGTAGGTGAAGGCTAAACATAGACATCCGACAGGATTACTACAACCACACGCTATTTCGGAATCGAAATGGGAGGTCATTTCGATGGATTTCATTTTTGGATTTCCACTTACGGCAAGGAGACACAACTCGATTTTTTTGGTAGTCGACACCTGACGGAGAGTGCTCATTTTATTCCTATGCGTACGACGTATCAGGCACCTTACATAGCTAGAGTTTTTATCAGTGAGATTGTGAGGCTATATGGCGTGCCTAAGAGGATTATATTTGATAGAGGATCAAGGCTTAAAGGACGATTTTGGACTAGTTTCGAAGAGGCCTTGGAAACCAAACTTAACTTTAGCACTGCGTATCACATTGAGATAGACGGGAATATTGAGAAAACAAACCAAATCTTGGAGGATATGTTGCACATGTTCGTGATGGACCAATAGAAGCATTGGGAAGAATACTTGCCACTGGTAGAATTCACATATAACAACAGTTATCAAAGCACCATTAAGATGGTGCCTTTTGAGTTTCTTTACAGGTGACCATGTTAGACGCCTTTGACTTGGGATCGACTTGAGGATAGGGTCTTGGTGGGACTAGAAGTGACCCAAGAAATGGAATATCAAATGCAAACAATAAGACAAAGGATCAAAGAAGCGTAGGATTGGTAGAAGAGTTATGTTGATGCACATCATGTCGACTGTAGTTACGAAGTTGGAGATCGAGTCTTCTTACGAGTGAAACCGCCTAAGAGTTCGATCAAGTTTGGAAAGGGTGCTAAACTCTCTCCTAGGTTCGTGGCACCTTTCGAGATTGTGGAAAAGAAGGGCCCTGTGGCCTATTGACTAACCTTGCCTGATTCTTTGAGGTGTATGCATGATGTTTTTCACATATATGTTTTGAGACATTATGTTAGTGATCCTACACATGTTATTGACATGAGTTCCTTGCAAGTATCGGATGAGGGTTCTCTTATGACGAAGCCAATCCGCATCCTGGAACATATCATTTGACAACTACGACGTCGAAAAGTAGATCAGGTCAAGGTCTAGTGGGATAGCTATAGTCCACACTCGACGACCTGGGATGACGCATATGATATGCGTCAACAGTTTCCATTTTTGTTTGATAGCTAGACCTATGATGTTGTGATAAAATTTATAAAGAACTTAAATATCGTGAAACTTTGGGATGAAGTTTAAAACAAGAGGGGGTGTATGTAACATCCCGCTCTTGCACGCACTGAGGGAACTTATTCTTTGAGGACACTTGTGTGAAACTGATATGAGTCATTATACTATTGGTTGTTTTGATTATGATTATGAGATATTGTGGATTTGACGATATGTTATTTTGTGGTATTTACATAGACAGGTGCTACTAACTGGTTTCTACTAAATGTGCAGGACTCTAGATGTTAAGGATGTCTAAGCATCGATGAAACCCCTTAGACTCTGGATCAAGTTAGGGAGTGGACTTTTAGGGTTTGAATGTTGTTGATGTGACATATGTACATATGATTAGACATTATGATGATTGATTATTATTGCTGACATGATTCGTTGATGGATGCAGGATGATGATAGCTTGCCAACTAGACTCACATTTGGAGTAGAGGGGTCATGCATGAAAACCAGAGACATTGAGGGACAGGTGTGGCAACAACCCTGCCACATCCTACTAGCACTCTTGTCGTGGCTCAAACTGTAGGTTAACGATTACCTAGTTAGAGAATACCCATAATGTCATGAGGGAAGACTGTGACATTCGCTCACAATGATTCTAAGGGGCATGAAATAAGGCAGGTTCCTTATTCCTTAGAGGCCCTTAGTCTCCTACAAGATCATCTGATGGAGTATTGACTCCAGGAGTTTGACATCTACCAAATTCAGTCAAGAGGCGAGTGGCACTCTTGGAGCACATAGTGCGTCTTGAAGGGAAAGTCGCGCAAATAAAACATAAAGAGGTGAGTGACACCCTTGGATCACATAGTGCGTCTTGAAGGGTACGTCACACAAATAAAACAGAAAGAGGCGAGTGGCACCCTTGGATCACATAGTGCGTCCTAAAGGGCACGTCACAATTTTAACTGGTATGTAAATAAACCTAGTGCCTAGAAAACTATGCCTCCTTAGGACCTGTTCGGTCTTAAAATGAATGATGTGATAAATAAAGTTTAATGACTAATTTTCCCTTAATAAATTTCACCAAGCCTAGTGAATTGAAAACCTAGGTCTGAGTAGAACCTTAGAGAAAAAAAACTAATTAGAAATATAACTAGATTAAAGTGGAAATTTTGATTCCCTAAGGTTATTTTTATAAACTTTTAATTCACTAAGATTCCTTTTCTAAAATTTCAATTCACTAAAGGTTCTTTTATAACTAATAAGATAATTGAAACTTTAATTATTAAAGTAAAAATTGTTGGAACAGGGGCAGACCCAGGGTTCAATGCTTCAACAGTGCACCAACAAAACCCTAACTACCGACCCTTTTCGACAACACCTACGAAGCAGATGCAGCCTCACCCGAGGTAGAGGTAGGGGTGGTTGTAGGACTCAAGTGTGTGCCACCTAGCTGGGACATAGATCTCTGATTACAATACTCTAAAAAAGAACTTATCAATTACCATTCATCAATATTTAACCAGTATTTACTTCACAAATAAAACCCTAATTACAGAGAAACACATTATTCTACCAGATCTACACACCTAAGAACTTATAATAAGGAAACAGATCAGATATAGCATCTTACTCCCATCATTAGGTGCTAAGCTATCATATTCATCTAAACATACATTATTGCACTAAGCATTAATCACATAAACAATATAACAACCATAATGCACAAAGAAACCATAACACAAGATATAAGTGGTTCACCCCAGCATGGGGCTACGTCCACCAACTCTTCTCTTCTTTATTATCTTCTGTCGAGCTTCGTACAGGCAAATAGCATCAAAATCCTACTCTGTAGAGGACAGGAGATCTGCGCGCACCTTGCCAGATCCTCCTTCCTCGAGTTACAGCACAAAGTTTCCTCACACAATCTGTGCACAAAGAACTATAGCTGACCATACACTAAGCACAAATCCTCTTATAATTACTTGCACTCACCACAATACTTAGCACCTAGCATCAACCACACCAAACATCTGGTCCTTATTACATCGCCTAGATTTCTATTTGTACATTACAAAGGGGGCCTAAACATGGGTAAATTCATGGGCCGACATCCCATACCCATTACACCGGCCCAAAACCCAAAATTTCCCTAAAAGGGGGCCGAGATATCGCGATCTCCGCTTCGACTTGCGCTCCACCTTCAACTAGCCTGTTGAAGTCCCAAAATAGGTCAAACCTAACCAAGGATCTCCAAAACTTGGTCAAGGGACAATAGTCCCCCAATACTCACATGTGACTCATCCTGAGTCACTCTGCTCTGGGTAATTCTACCTCAAACACCTCGAGCTTGGCTCAAGCTGCTTCAACCTATTACTTCGCCAAGGCCTCCTACTCGACGTACTCTTGAATAACTACCTCATTCACAGGTCCCTCTAGGTGTTTTTCTACTGAAGTGACTACTTGTTCCAGCTCAGCTCCTCAGCCTTCAATCTCCTCAAAAAGTAGGCAAGTTACATCCTAGAATAGCTGGATCTTCTTAGTTACTTCCATGACTCTGCTCTATATGGCATGGACATGTTGTTGAGTTGTGCGTTGTTCTTGGGACCTTTTCATCCTCTCAACTGCTGACATGAGTTTTAGTTGTGCTTGTACTATTGTTGCTTGCTTCTTTGCCTCCTGGAGCTGTGACTCCAGTGTCTTCAGTTCAAGGTCCTTGGTAAGTTTCTCATAAGTCTGTGCACTATGACTTCTTAGATGTTTACATTCCACGGATAATTCTTTGATCCTTTCAACTGCTCTCCGGGTAGTTACTTCTCTCTGGTCTCACACTTCCTGTTGTTCCTGAGTCTGTACTTAAGGCTTAAAGTACAGTGTCAAGGAATCCGAAAGTATATTAAATATTTATAAAAAGATTACGCTAACCTTCGGTATAGGAAACTAATGAGGGTTTCTACGTTCTCATTGTCTAGCTTCCAACTGTTCCTGGGTAGTAATATCTTGTTCAATGGCTGCCCATGAACGTTCCAGTTCCTCCCGGGTGTTAGTAGTTTTGAGGATTGTGTCAAAAATATTTAAAGCAATATGTGTTTGATTAGATAGTCTGGGTTGAATATTGGGTTGAGTTGCTGCAGGGCCAGTCATTGAGGAGAAGTACCAGTAATAAATTATTTAAAGAGAGATTTCAACACTGTTTCAATTTGGTCGAAAATAAAGAGAATTTTTTTGCATGAAGAACAAAATAGAAATGCAAACTGAAGGCCCTTTCCCGTAACTGTATTATTTTTAGTAAAAATATGTGGGGTGAGAGACAAACATTTAGTTGTAGACAACGTAAGATTCCTGTCAATAGAAAACTCACACATACACAGAAGAAGAAATTAGTATAGAAATAATTGACATAGTGTAAATAAATATATATATATTTCTGTAAATGCAAATTGGTCTTACACCTGCTGATAGTTGGTGCAGAGGAAAGACAAGAAACAATTACAGAAAGATGAAATCCCTTCACTATAGTAGTGGTCGTACTAAAGTATAGAGATACACATCAATTATGAAAAGTGGAATGAAATGAAACAAGAAACATAACGAAACAAACTTGTAACACAGTCGTGACGGAATCAAGAATCTTCAAATTTGCTTGTATTAACTTCTCTCATGCAAAAACTCTATTACAATCAATACCCAAAAAGGTCCAGCCTTTTCTTCTTCTTTTTGTGATCTATTTATACAAATTTTGCCCTACTTTAGAAACTCAACAATTTCATCAATTCAGTTACCAAACGAGAGGAGCGAAATCACTCCACCTCTCCTACTCTATTTTCAAAAAGTGTCAGGTGCTTGTCTTTGTGTGATTCGGTGCATATGATACATTTGTCCACAAATTGGGATACAAGCTGTGAAGGTTCCGCTTGACATTTGGGAGGATCGAAATCACTCCATCTGTCCTACTCTATTTTCAAAAGGTGCCAGGTTCTTATCTTTGCATGGATTCGGTGTACATGATACATTTGTCCACAAACTAGGATACAAGCTGTGAAGGTTCCGCTTGACAGTTGGCATCGGCAAAATAGCACTCTCGGGCTAATTGTGGAAGTTTATCACCTATTTGTGCATCAATGATGTCAAGGGCACTAAGTTGTGCGCTAGGTTGAAGCAAATGTTCGTCAAATTGAGCCATGTATACCCTGTCCATCTTAGAGATTTCCACCGAATCTCTCTCATTCTTCTCCTTCATGTCGAGGGAAATCTGATATACATTCATTTGCCTCAACGTCTCTGAGTAACCTCCACTCTCCATTCCTAAAAACTCGCCATCTATAGCATTGAAGGATTCTTCTAATGAATTGGTTACTTTTTGGGCCTGTTCCTTGCTTAAGGTAATATTATGTTCCCAATCCTTTAACAAAATATTACCTCTAGTTTGTTCAGCGATGGTGAGTTCAGGAGAACCTGCTGAAAATCTGTTGTTAGTAGCTATCATTGCCTCTTGAAAGGTGACCCAAGCAGCCTCTGCGTTTCTTTCTTTGACAATCAGATTCTCATAAATCCGATGCATTAACAGGCAATCTTCTCGAATCACTCCCACTTTGTCTAGCAGACTCTGTTGTGCAGAAGAGATCCTGCTCCGAATATTGATAGCTCTAGATTTAAACCCCTTAATGTCAATCACCCTGCTTTCAACGACCTCTAACTGAGCCTGCAGCTCTGTGATCATACTCCTTTGCTGACCCAACTGTATCCGACCATCTCGGATCACTGAATTTGCTTGTTCCAACTTGGTTTTGAGGACTTCTATTTCCTTTTTATCGGCCAATCGGGCCAGTTCTATTTCTCCACTCGCCTGACTCTTAGCGTTTTCTGCAACTGAAGCTACTCGGGCTTTGAGAGTCTTGATCAGGCGATTCTTTCTCTTGAGCTGATTTTTCAACATCCCGACCGAGAATTGATTCACCAACGCATACCCTCCCAGCGTTCCTGCTATCTTTGTGGAAAATTCATCATTCTTTTTGTTCTTTCCATCTGTCATCACTTTGAATTTTTTAGCAGTTGATCCTTCCTTCTGATAGAACTCCCTTTTCACAACTACTTTTCTCTTTTTGTCAAAGAAGAACTCATTTGGTGGAAGTTCTTCTGCTCTGATAGGCCTTAGTTCTTCACCGAAAATCCATCCTTCTATATTTCCTTGCGTTGACTGCAAAGGGGTGACAGAAGTGATGGGTTCCCTGATCTGCATTGCTGCCTTTCCTGGTGTGACGACTGAGTCCTGTTCCTTTGGAGGATCAGAGGTCTTAGTGTCAGTTTCTAGATTCTGGGTTTCTGGCGGGTCTGTGTTTTTTACTTCCACCTCTGAACTCTGTTCCTTGGGTGGTTCCATAGTCTCTTTCTCTACTTCGAAATTCTTCCCATGCTCCCCTTCCTGCTATTTTTCAGGGTTAGAAGTTTTCCCCTCAGAACTTTCAGCATCCTTCTTTTCATCTTTGGAAATACCCAAACCTCCTAGCACAACGGGGAGACATCTTCTTCTATGCTCCTGAAACTTTAAAAAAGAGGCCATGTCTTCGGGTGATAAAGATCTGATTCGAACTAATACTTCCCCATAGGACCTCGCCCCTCGGAAAATATCATCTGAGGGTGAACACTCGTGTTCAAACTTCTTCAACCCACAATTTGACAAACGGGTGCTTACAATTTTCTGAGGATCATGCTTTTTATACTCAATAGAGACCAGACTCAAGTCTTCTAAGGTTGCAGCCTCAGCCTTAGCATGTCCAAAATCCAATAAAGAATAAGAATTTAGCCGAACGAGGAAAAACGACCATACCTTATTCGATGATGCTTTGAGCTCTTTACTCACTCTTCCAATCATTGTTTGTCAGGCAATCTCGTGACATGCCAGCTTGTCGGGGATGAACAATGGTAGCGCAAGCGGGGGAACAGCAGCTCCAAACACTCTGAAATAGGAAAACTCTGCTTCTACGTACCAGTCCGTGATACCATTCAGATTTGCAGCAATGCTATCCGAGATGCGAGGTGGCGAACGAGCAAAAATGGTGATGTGTAGGGGCACCATCACCCAGTTGAAAATCTCATAAATAAATTTATTTGCTTTATTTTCCCACAGTTTGTCATGATACTCATGCACAGTTTTTTCTTGGGTTGGTTTCCAAGCCCAATTCATCAAAGGGAACGGTGTCATGGAACATATCGCGTCCATGATATACGCAGACATGAAGAATGAGGATGGTCTCCCGACTGCCTTTTGCTCTCGATACTCTGCGACCCTGTTGAACAAACTATCCGAGAGTATCTTTGCCCAATTAAATGAGCAACCTTCTACTACCCGAAAGATGAGAGGTACCCACGCAATGTAGAAATGTGTTGTATCCTCCCTTCCGAAAAGTCGGCATGTCATCATTGCCACATACATATACTGTGGCTCCAGTGAAGCAATTGAATACACACCCTGGTCATTTGCTCTGAATTTTGCGGGGTGTGAAACCCAATCCTTTATCAAACCTGGCATGGTTTTTTCATATTCTGTGCACTCCTTCTTTTTGAATTCCTCCAGGAATCCAACATCGTATGTGTATTCAGAAGTTTTTGGGAGCTTGTACATGGTTTGGATATGCTCTGGTCTAAAAGTTTCGACCGTGGTCCGTTGGTCGCTTATGATAGTTCTGGTGGATAGGTCTATGTGATCCAATGCCCATCGGATCATGTCGTAGTATGGGAGCAATCGTGGTCTGGTTGCAACCCGGTGCATACCAGACTGAACAACTATCTTGTATTTAGTGTTCAGGTCGTCCTTTACATTATCATTGTCATCGGAGTCTGAATAGTTCACCAACTCAGATTGCAAAATATCTGAAACAAATGACCAGCTGGGTACTGAGCCGTCAATTTGAGGCGAAGTATCTGAGACGTTGTCTGAACCCTGCGCTGCAACCTCGACATTCGCTTTCGCTGCTCTCCTTGGAGCCATGTCTGAAACTTGTTTTTTCGCTCTTCTGCGATAGACCTGTGTATACATGCAGAGATTAGTTCACTCAAAGAAAGGTGAGCTCTGTGTGGTTATGAGAAATGTTTAAAATAGAATGAAACTCTCGTATATACTTGAAAACCCTGTACTATTTGAAATAAGTCTGTCAAATCGCAAATATAAACAAATTTATTGCATAAATCTGATCTTATTTATTCGTGGATTTACCCTAATTCTTCATTAATGTCATCAATGTTCGGCGGCTTGACAGGCAGTCGGGTTATGGAGAGCAAGTAGCTACCTCGTGAAGTGTGCAAACCTCGATGTGCAGGACGTATCTCGTTTTAATTTAAAATTTCAAATCTTAGCGACTTAAATAATTTTCTCGCTTTTCGCTGCAACGTGAATTTCCTTCTCACATTTTGACTCTTCAACTCGCGAGACTGCGAGTGTCGATTTTACCTTAATTAACAGTAACCATGATTTGGTGCATCCTTAATTATATAATTAATTTACTCGCCATATCACGACTCGGGAATTCGAAGACAGACTTTTGGGAGAATGATATGTCGAGTCGCGATATCGCGATGTGGCGAAAATCAAGGCTCAAATTATGAGAAGGAAATATTAGATTAGGCAACTAATTAATATCGCTATAATCATGTCGCAACTTCGTGGATCGGGGTTTTGGACACCTTAACTTTATGAAAGAAATTGTCGAGTGGCGAAGTGCCGAAAACCAAATTTAACCATGGTTAGTTTTTTACCTTTAATCCTTGACCAAGGTTATCACAAAAGTTATCGTGTTCTTGGCTCTCGGGGCTGTAAAAACAAAAACTTAGGTTCGACGAATACCAAGGCACGAACTCCCGACAATGCATACTCATGAGTTAAAAGTTTTACCTTAGTTAATGTCTTGAGCGAAAAAATAAACACGAATTCGCAGTTTCGCGTCTCGGGACTTGTGAATTCAAAGATTAAAGTATCCGACTTGCGATATCCAAAATAAAACAAAAGAGCAAACATACTTGCGAAAATGGATCTTTTTTGAAAGAGAAAAAGCATTGCTATCCAGGCGACAAGATTTCAGAGTTTTAAGATCTCGGAAGGAAAAGAAAATCAACTTTAGATCTCAAGTATCAAAAAATTGAAAATTGCGCGAGGTGAAAAACAAGGGCGGCTCCAACATAGGATCCAACTAGGGATCCCGCTTCCCTGTGAGGTGGGAAGAATAATAGACCAGGTGCCAAAATTGGGTAAATGGAGTCACAGGCTAAAATCAACAGAAAAATTCAAGGAAAAAGATAGAAAAGGGGGGGAAATCTTCGCTTGGTACCCCAGAAATTTTTTCGAACTCAGATACTCTTTCCAAACACAGCTGAAATCACTTTCACAACTTTCCCTTTCTCACTACTAACTTTGGGGACGCTTTAAGACAGTGAAAACGACCCTAGGATATTCAACAAATCTTATGATACTCAGCTTGCATTAAAAGAATGCTATTATACAATTTTAAATAGAGAAGTCCCATCAGAATTTGGGGAAATGATCAGGCTTTCAAAAAGTGCTGGTTACCGGAGTAGATTGATATTTATGTGTAACAGCCTTACAGATATCTCAGACATTGCTTCACTGCCAGTGAGCCTATTCAGTACCCCGGTGAAGTTGTCTGACCCCTTTTTCACTGAATTTATTTTCACCACTTCGGAAAATATTTATGCATTTAAACTCTAAGACGAGGGCAATCATTTCTGAATTTCCTTTCATCGTCTTAATGGACTAGGTGGGGGAAATCATTTATGAATTTCCTTTCACCACCTGTCTTAGTATTTATTTTTTAAAACACGAAGATGGTAGCAATCAGTTTAAATCAGGGCTGAGATCTGTGTAATATTTTTTATCCGAGGTCTGTCAACTTATTTTGATTACTCGGTATCAACCTTCCTTTGACCCTCACAAGGCCTTTGGTTCTTAGGGAGATAGGGGAGAATAATAAAATTTTAAGGAACATCCTGTTCAAGCAAGCTTTGATTTTTCCGACGCTGTTGAAAAACCTAGGAAAGTTAGGATTGCTATAAACGTTCCTTAGCTTAGCAGAAGATCAAGTAGTTGTGAAGACTAGCTTTCTTATTAAGATCTGCTTCGGAATCCCTGAGGTTTAAAACGAAAAACCTTTACCCCTTAACAAAGACTCGGGAAGATAGTGACTCACTAAACATTAGGCCCAAATATAGACAGAAAACAAGGCAGCAATTCAATGGGTTAATATACAAAAGGTCACAACAGTTCGGGACTGGTTTTCAAATATATTTAGGAACAAAAATTATGACTGACTGCTTTTAGGTTTAATGTATTCATTCAAATTATTTTATTTGAAGATTATGAAATCAAAAATATTCCTGTTATCTAACCTTTTGTATTGCAATTTGAAAAATGTTACCTTAGTTTGCTTAAACAACCTTTCATGAACTATATATTGAGAAAACTCACCTCTGTCTTTTCTTTTCAATTTCTTTGTGGACTATGAATTATCTTATGTATCACCTGTTTTATGTTGTTCTATTTCCAACACTGACCTGCACGTTATTTTTTTTGTTAGTTTTGTCTGAGGTTGGAATCCTATAAAAACAAATACAAATTTTATTGAAAATGTGTTGAAAATTTAGGAACGAAAACCAAAAATTAAACGTAAATGTTTGAACGAAAAAATATAAATATGTACAAAACACTCATAATAAAATTTATTTATTTACAATTTTTTTTTTTTTTTTAACAACGACTGTCACGTCATGTAGTGCTTTAGATACCGCCCGTTGACAGGGGCGCTGAGAACTTCTCCATCAATATTTTCCAGAAGAAAGGAATTTTTTCCTTCTAGAGCTGAAACCCTGAATGGTCCATACCAAAGGTGGTCAAATTTGCCATGCTTCGTGGCTTCTTCCCTTCTCGTATCCCATCTTAACACCAAATCACCTGGGAGGAACTCTCTGTCCTTTGCCTTGAGATCGAACAATGCTTTCATATCGTCCTGGTATTTCTGCATTTTCTCATCAACCTCCACTCTGAGCTGTTGAACCTCAATCAGCTGGTTAATTCTCCTGGTTACATGATTGGGTTCTTCGTTCTGATCCTGCCATAATTTCATCACTGGCAACGCTAAATTTATAGGCAGAACCGCCTTGGTCCCATAGACCATCTGAAACGGGGAAATGTCGATAGACCTTTTAGTGCTGATGTGGTTTTCCCACAACGTGTACGTCAAATGTACATGCCAGGACCTCTTGTTTCCATCCAGTACTTTTTTGATTACGTTTACCAGGCTCTTGTTAGATGATTCAGCCAGCCCATTTCCCTGAGGGTAATAAGCAGTGGAATGGCCAAGAACGATACTGTACTTTTGGCAAAAATCGATCATAGCCATGGATTTGAAGGCCTGGACGTTGTCGGTAACAATCTTTCGGGGACACCCGAATCTTGACAAGATGTTATCTTCCAAGAAGTCGATCACCACCGAGTCTGTTTCCCTTTTGGTTGGAATTGCTTCCACCCATTTTGTAAAATAATATGTGGCTGTTAAGATCCACTTATGCTGAGCACTAGAATGGGGAATAATTTCCCCTATGAAGTCTAATCCCCATTGTTGAAATGGGGCTTCAGTTTTGACTGGAACGAGTGGTAGTGCAGGGAGTTTCTGCTTACCAGCGAATATTTGACACGAGTAACAGGAACGTACTTTGGCATTGACGTTCGAAAATAGTTTCGTCCAATAGTATCCAGCCCTCAAGATCTTGTAGGCTGTGGATCTCCATGCATGGTTTCCTCCACAGATTCCTTCATGAAATTCTTCTATAACCCGTGGAGTTTCCGACTCAACCAGACAGACTAGTAAGAACCCGAGTGGATCCTTCCAGTATAGTTGATTTTCGGAGATGCAATATTTTACAACATGGAGTTTCAAAGTTCTGTATTTGGCTGGTGTTAGTCCATCTGGACATTTCAGGTTTAACAAATAGAAAACTATATCTTTATACCAGCCTGACGACATGAATTTTTCTTCAACCTTGCTTGGATGTGTCTGGTCATCCGGCTCTTGCAAATGTGTGTCTCCGTCTTCCCCTTGTAGGCAATTGATGTCAAGATCTCTAAGGTTCGACTCAGCCAAGAGTTTGGCCAGACCCCGCCCCTTTATCAATTTAGTAGGCTTGACTTCCAGATCAAATTCTTGTATTTTAGCGAGCCAGCGCCCTCGTTTTCCATCACTATCTGGCTGTACCAATATATCTTTTACAGCACTGGTTGGTACGTATGCGATAATTTTTGAATGCAGAACGTAAGTTCTGAATGCTTTAAGTTCTTTCACCATTACGTACGCCTGTTTTTCTATTATATCATATTTTAGTTCGGCGTCTCTAAGGCTCTTGCTAAAAAACACGATCGGGCGTTCAAAGCCTTCATCATCTTTTTGTAGCAACACCGCGGCGATAGTATGTTCAGAAGCGAACGAGAAGATGAGGAAATATTTCAAGTAATCTGGGCTTGTTAACACAGGTGCCTCGTTGATGACTTTTTTAATATGCTCGAACTATGCTTTAGCCTCGGTCGTCCAATTTACTCTGCTATCCTTTTTCAGCATTCCTGTGATCAATTTGACAATCTCAGCAAAATTCGGTATAAACCTTCGTAAAAAAATTATTGCACCTAAGAAAGATTGAATTTCTTTTACGTTTCTAGGAATACTGATAGTTTGTATTGCTTCAATCCTCTTAGGATCGATCATGATCCCATCTTTAGATACGATATGCCCCAAAAGGTTACTTTCCTGCATAGCGAAATGTGATTTCTTTGGGTTCAAAGATAGGCCATACCTGCGGCATTTTTCGAAAGTCTGTTTTAAATGGATCAAATGTTCTTCATCGGTTTTAGAGAAAACCATCAAATCGTCAAGGTAGATTACTACGAACTTGTCTCTTTCTTCGATGAAAGTGATGTCCATAGAGCTCTGGAATGTATCCCCTGCATTCATCAAACCAAAAGGCATTTTATCGTACATGAATGTACCCCATGGTGTGGTGAAAGTGGTTTTTTCTCTATCTAGCTCGTTCATGGCGATTTGGTTGTACCGAGAAAACCCATCTATCATAGACATTCAATTTGCTCCAACTACCCTTTCCAAGACGTGGTCCATTTTGGGAAGCGGATAATTATCCTTAAGAGAGGACCTGTTCAAGTTCTGGAAATCCACACACAGTCTGATTTCTCCATTCTTTTTTCTGACAGGGACCAAATTTGCCACCCAGTATGAGTACCTTAGAGGTACAATTATTTTCGCATCTAAAAGCTTCTTTACTTCTTTTTCAATGACGGGCAACAAAATGGGGTTAAATTGCCTGAGCTTTTGCCTAAAAGGCTTGAACCTGGGCTTCAACGGTATCTTGTGCTCAATTATGGAAGTATCATACGTTTGAAGCTCTTCATAGGACCAAGCAAAAACATCTGTATACTGTTTGAGTAGGTCTCTGTATTGGTCTTTTACCTTGGGAGGGAGGAATTTAGATATCTTTACTATCCTGGCTTCTTTTTCAGTTCCTATGTTGCAATCCTCCACTTTTTCTTGTTGGGGCTGCAAAGTGGATTTCACAGGTATGTTGTTCTGATTGAAGAGTCTTTCTAAAGGAATTAATCCTTTTGGGATCTGGTTGTTTTTAAGGACCAACATGCGATGATCCACTATTTTTTCTCGAAAGGTTTCAGGATCTTCACCCTCTTGCATAATCCACATTGGGTCATTTTGGTTTTCTTGGTCTCGATGAGTTTCAGAGAACTCACCTATTGCCATAAGAAATTTTTGAATTTGTTCGTCATCTTCAAAGATCTGCCAGTGTCTGACATTGTCGGGTATAGAGGGTTTATATCTGATTTCAATATGATATTTCAGTTTAACGTTCATTGGAGGAGAAAAGGTTGAGGCTGCCTTAGCCAATGCATCAGCATGTAGATTCTCTGTGCGAGGAATAAAATGGACTTTTATAGATGAGAAAAAATTCTCCATCAAATCCCAAGCACAACTTCTGTATGTTCTTATTCTGGGATGCTTGGCTAGGTATTGTCAGTTTACTTGTCTTACTATCAATTTAGCGTCACCGTAAACCTCCAAGTTTTTTATATTTAACTTCTTTGCAGCCTCTAAACCTAAGATTAATGCTTCATACTCACATACGTTATTGGTTTAATCTATGTCCCACTGCAAACGATATGAGAAAGGAACAATAAAATTACCTTCAGGCACTACCAAAAGTATGCCAGCACCAGCTCCTTCAGAAGACGAAGCGCCATCGAAGTACATTTTCCAGATACCATTTTTGCATAGTTCTTCAGTCAAGGGGCTAAGCTCTTCCTACTTCATATCAAGTTCTTCTGGACACCCATCTAAACCATCATCAATTGACAATATGAAATTCCCCAGATCTTGGTCTGCAACGTAAATGGGAAAGTTATTTGGGTTATGAGGATCACTGACAGTATACGCTAATCTTGTTTCTCGGTACAAACGGGTAAACTGACCACCAAAAATTGGGATTGTGGCATATGACATGTCTAATTGTAGAGAACCCCCCAACTTGGCTACCCATGATCTGGATAACAACATGCCATATTTGGGGGGAATATCTGCAATAACCACATCCATCAGGATACTCTTGATCGGGACCTGAGCCAGGGTAACTACCAGATCTTTTATCATTCCCATACATTTAACCTTTCTCGAATCAAACAAGTATAGGTTTCCATAGGGCCTAGTGATCTGGAGCCCTAGCCTCTCCATTATAATTTGGGCATAACATTATGTGAAGCCTCGGAGTCTAACATACAGTTATGCAGTAATTGGTCATGTATATTCAGGGTGATGTAGAAAGGAGCAACGTTGTCCTTGGATCCCTCAAAATGAGGACCAAAGGTGATGTTAGGTCTGTCATCTTCTAGGTTGATAACGTCAGAGTGACTTTCTGGCTCATAAACACCCATCACTTTGGCAATTTTCTTCCTATAAGTGGAGTTTTTTGCTAATTCTACCAAAGGAATGGGTATCTTAATTTTATTTAATTCATTTTCAAAATTGAAAGATGTATTTAACTTGTCCATTTATTTGGTTAAGACTTCCGAGATTTTTCCTTCTGACTTGTTTGTCTGGATCGCTTTATCACTCGTGATCTTAGTCAAAGATGTAACTTTATCTATCGGTCCTGTTTCCTTTGTTTGGGTTTCAGCTTTTTTCACCTCAGACTCTTGAGTTTTTGCTACCTTGAATTTATTGTTGGGTAACAATGTCTCTTCCAAAGGAGGTTCATGAGATTGACCCCTTTGCAGGATTCTCTTAGGTTGGTCAGTTGAGGTGGGCTTATTTTTAGATCTCAGATTGTATTTGGGTTGAAAATCAGCTGCTATCATTTCTGTTTTTGGTTGAGATACACAAAGGTCAGTATGATCACCTTCTTCCTCTTCATTAGATAGTTGAGGGGTATTTAAAGACTTTTGATAGTCTTCCCTGGTCAAAAATGGTTGCGAACATTCATCACCGAAAGACGCGACTTCATCTTCTGAATCTCCGAAATCTTGGAGGTCATTTGCTCCTATAAAATTTTCGTTTTTTAGTGGAGCTTGTATTTTTTGATCTTCATTCTTTATTTGCCTCTGTTGATTTTGGGGATTTGGGTTTCTCCTGAAGTCCTTTTTGTTAGAAGAATCAGCTTTAGCCTGATCCAACTCCATCCTAGAGATTTTGTTAGACATTTCTTTAATTACTCGGGCCATATCATCTACTCTGTCGTCAGTGTATCTATTTGACCCGGAGGGACCCGCTGGTTCCCTATAGCATCTATTTTCACGGTTGATTGTTTCTACTTTAGCCTTTAACTTACCTGAAGCCATCATATTAGATTCTATTTCGACAGCATCGTCTTGCATTCTATTCAGGGTGGCTCCTCTTCTTTCTCGCAAAATCAATGCAAAATCAGGTTCGAAAGCTCCCGCAAAGGTTACTTTGGCTGAGGGTTCGGAAGGTTTAACAGCGGCTAAAATTTTATTATAAAGTTTGTTAAATCTCAGAATAAATTCCATAACAGTTTCTGAGTTATTTTTCTTTAGGGACCCAAACTCAGTAAGGTAATATAAGTGATCCTTTCGCTCTCCCCATTGTCTGAGGAAAGCATCTTCCAAGGCGTCATATGTCTGAATAGAAGCTGAAGGAAGACTCCGAAACCAAGTTCGGACCTGTCCTTCGAAGGTCTGGACAAGTAGTCTCGAATAGACATCCTCGTGCTCAATACCACATATGTCTTCGAACTGGTCAAAGAAGTTTATATGCTCTGCTGCAGTTAGATCTCCCTCCCCAGTGAACTTAGGAAGATTTTTGATGTAGTTTTCAGGTAAATCATGGAGGGGAATGGGTAAAACCAGGGGAGCGTATCTCACTGCTAATTTTGCAAATACTCTGGGAGGAGGGACATTCGGTTGTCCTCCACCTCCACCTCCTCCTCCGATGTCTGCCATCAACTTGGGAGTAGGAAATGAGGGTGTAACACACCCTTTTGAATCAGGTGAAACTGGGAAGTTATGAAGAAAGGATGGTGTGTCAAATGACAACGATCTTTCTAAAGGACCCTTTCCCTTGTTTACAGATGGGAAAGTCTGATGGATCTCACTCCTAAATTCAGAGTAGTTTGTTTTGGGATCTTTGGTATCAGACAGAGGGTTGTAGGAAGTAGGAGGTTCTGAAGGGCATTTAGTCTTTAAAAGTGGGTTTTTGGACTTATAAACTATAGCGGTTGCCTTGACTGAGCCTCTCGCTCTTAAAAAAATTTCAGGATCATTAACAGGCGTAATCAGCTTGCCATCCGAGTTCTGTCTGGTATTCTTTATACCAGACGCCAGCTTGTGTTTCAGTGGAGTCGCCAAGTGAAAGATTTAAAAAATCCTTAAAACTGTGTGCACTCTATGTTCACTATCAAAGAGTAACACTATCAACGAAATAGTTTGTCGTTTTCCCAGGGAAAAGATTTCGTAACTTCGCTCCCCGGCAACGGTGCCAGAAAGATGTTGTTCCTGAGTCTGTACTTAAGGCTTAAAGTACAGTGTCAAGGCATCCAAAAGTATATTAAAGATTTATAAAAATATTACGCTAACCTTCGGTATAGGGAACTAATGAGGGTTTCTAAGTTCTCATTGTCTAGCTTCCAACTGTTCCTGGGTAGTAATATCGTGTTCAATGGCTGCCCATGAACGTTCCAGTTCCTCCCAGGTGTTAGCAGTTTTGAGGATTGTGTCAAAAAGATTTAAAGCAATATGTGTTTGATTAGATAGTCCGGGTTGAATATTGGGTTGAGTTGCTGTAGGGCCAGTCATTGAGGAGCAGTACCAGTAAGAAATGATTTAAAGATAGATTTCAACACTATTTCAATTTGGTCGAAAATAAAGAGAAATTTTTTGCATGAAGAACAAAATAGGAATGCAAACTGAAGGCCCTTTCCCGTAACTGTATTATTTTTAGTAAAAAGATGTGGGGTGAGAGAAAAACATTTAGCTGTAGACAACGTAAGATTCCTGTCAATAGAAAACTCACACATACACAGAAGAAGAAATTAGTATAGAAATAATTGACATAGTGTAAATAAATATATATATATTTCTGTAAATGAAAATTGGTCTTACACCCGCTAATAGCTGGTGCAGAGGAAAGACAAGAAACAATTACAGAAAGATGAAATCCCTTCACTATAGTAGTGGTTGTACTAAAGTATAGCGATACACATCAATTATGAAAAGTGGAATGAAATGAAACAAGAAACATAACGAAACAAACTTGTAACATAGTCGTGACGGAATCAGGAATCTTCAAATTTGCTTGTATTAACTTCTCTCATGCAAAAACTCTATTACAATCAATACCCAAAAAGGTCCATCCTTTTCTTCTTCTTTTTGTGATCTATTTATACCAATTTTTCCCTGCTTTAGAAACTCAACAGTTTCATCAATTCAGTTACCAAACGAGAGGAGCGAAATCACTCCACCTCTCCTACTCTATTTTCAAAAAGTGCCAGGTGCTTGTCTTTGCGTGATTCAGTGCATATGATACATTTGTCCACAAATTGGGATACAAGCTGTGAAGGTTCCGCTTGACAGCTGGGAGGAGAGAAATCACTCCATCTCTCCTACTCTATTTTCAAAAGGTGCCAGGTGCTTGTCTTTGCATGGATTCGGTGTACATGATACATTTGTCCACAAACTGGGATACAAGCTGCGAAGGTTTCGCTTGACAGCTGGCCTCGGCAAAATAACACTCTCAGGCTAACTTTGGAAGTTTATCACCTATTTGTGCATCAATGATGTCAAGGGCACTGAGTTGTGCGCTAGTTTGAATCAAATGTTCGTCAACTTGAGCCATGTCTACCCTGTCCATCTTAGATATTTCCGTCGAATCTCTCTCATTCTTCTCCTTCATGTCGAGGGAAATCTGATCTACATTCATTTTCCTCAATGTCTCTGAGTCACCTCCACTCTCCATTCCTAACAGCTTGCCATCTATAGCATTGAAGGATTCTTCTAATGAATTGGTTACTTTTTGGGCCTGTTCCTTGCTTAAGGTAATATTATGTTCCCAATCCTTTAACAAAATATTACCTCTAGTTTGTTCAGCGATGGTGAGTCCGGGAGAACCTGCTGAAAATCTGTTGTTAGTATCTATCACTGCCTCTTGAAAGGAGACCCGAGCAGCCTCTATGTTTCTTTCTTTGACAATCAGATTCTCAGAAATCCGATGCATTAACAAGCAATCTTCTCGAATCACTCCCACTTTGTCTAGCAAACTTTGTTGTGCAGAAGAGATCCTGCTCCGAATATCGATAGCTCTAGATTTAAACCCCTCGATGTCGATCACCCTGCTTTCAGCGACCTCTAACTGAGCCTGCAGCTATGTGATCATACTCCTTTGCTGACCCGACTGTATCCGACCATCTAGGATCACTGAATTTGCTTGTTCCAACTTGGTTTTGAGGACTTCTATTTCCTTTTTATCGGCCAATCGGGCCAGTTCTATTTCTCCACTCGCCCGACTCTTAGCGTTTTCTGCAGCCGAAGCTACTCGAGCTTCGAGAGTCTTGATCAGGCGATTCTTTCTCTTAAGCTGATTTTTCAACATCCCGACCGAGAATTGATTCGCCGACGCATACGCTCCCAGCGTTCCTGCTATCTCTGCGGCAAATTCATCATTCTTTTTTTTCTTTCCATCTGTCATCACTTTGAATTTTTTAGCAGTTGATCCTTCCTCCTGATAGAACTCCCTTTTCACAACTGCTTTTCTCTTTTTGTCAAAGAAGAACTCATTTGGTGGAAGTTCTTCTACTCTGATAGGCCTTAGTTCTTCACTGAAAATCCATCCTTCTTCTATATTTCCTTGCATTGACTACAAAGGGGTGACATAAGTGATGGGTTCCCTGATCTGCATTGTTGCCTTTCTTGGTGTGACGACTGAGTCCTGTTCCTTCAGAGGATCAGAGGTCTTAGTCTCAGTTTCTGGATTCTGGGTTTCTGGTGGGTCTGTGTTTTTTACTTCCACCTCTGAACTCTGTTCCTTGGGTGGTTTTGTAGTCTCTTTTTCTACTTCAGAATTCTTCCCATGCTCCCCTTCCTACTGTTTTTTGGGGTTAGAAGTTTTCCCCTCGGAACTTTCAACATCCTTCTTTTCATCTTTGTAAATACCCAAACCTCGCAGCACAACGGGGAGACATCTTCTTCTATGCTCCTGAAACTTTAAAAAAGAGGCCATATCTTCGGGTTCTAAAGATCTGATTCGAACTAATACTTCCCCATAGGACCTCGCCCCTCAGAAAATATCATCTGAGGGTGAACACTCATGTTAAAACTTCTTCAACCCACAATTTGACAAATGGGTGCTTACAATTTTCTGAGGATCATGCTTTTTATACTCAATAGAGACCAGACACAAGTCTTCTAAGGTTGCAGCCTCAGCTTTAGCATGTCCAAAATCCAATAAAGAATAAGAATTTAGCCGAACGGGGAAAAATGGCCATACCTTCTTCGATGATGCTTTGAGCTCTTTACTCACTCCGCCAATCACTGTTTGTTGGGCAATCTCGCGACAGGCCAGCTTGTCGGGGATGAACAGTGGTAGCGCAAGCAGGGGAATAGCAACTCTGAACACTCTGAAATAGGAAAAATCTACTTCTACGTACCAGTCTGCGATACCATTCAGATTTGCAGCAATGATATCCGAGATGCGAGGTGGCGAATGACCAAAAATGGTGATGTGCAGGGGCACCATCACCCAGTTGAAAATCTCATAAATAAATTTATTTGCTTTATTTTCCCACAGTTTGTCGTGATACACATGCACAGTTTTTTCTTGGGTTGGTTTCCAAGCCCAATTCATCAAAGGGAATGGTGTCATGGAACATATCGCGTCCATGATATACGCAGACATGAAGAATGAGGATGGTCTCCCAGCTGCCTTTTTCTCCCGATACTCTGTGACCCTGTTGAACAAACTATCCGAGAGTATCTTTGCCCAATTAAATGAGCAACCTTTTGCTACCCGAAAGATGAGAGGTACCCACGCAATGTAGAAATGTGTTGTATCCTCCCTTCCAAAAAGTCGGCATGTCATCATTGCCACATACATATACTGTGGCTCTAGTGAAGCAATTGAATACATGCCCTGGTCATTTGCTCTGAATTTCACAGGTTGCGAAACCCAATCCTTTATCAAACCTGGCATGGTTTTTTCATATTCTGTGCACTCTTTCTTTTTGAATTCCTCCAGGAATCCAGCATCGTATGTGTATTCAGAAGTTGTTGGGAGCTTGTACATGGTTTGGATATGCTCTGGTCTAAAAGTTTTGACCATGGTCCGTTGGTCGCTTATGATAGTTCTGGTGGGTAGGTCTATGTGATCCAATGCCCATCGGATCATGTCGTAGTATGGGAGCAACCGTGGTCTGGTTGCAACCCAGTGCATACCAAACTAAACAACTATCTTGTATTTAGTGTTCAGGTCGTCCTTTACATTATCATTGTCATCGGAGTATGAATAGTTCACCAACTTAGATTGTAGAATATCTGAAACAAACGACCAGCTGGGTACTGAGCCGCCAGTTCGAGGCGAAGTATCTGAGACATTGTCTGAACCCTGCGTTGCAACCTCGACATTCACTTTCGCTGCTCTCCTTGGAGCCATGTCTAAAACTTGTGTTTTCGCTCTTCTGCGATAGACCTGTGTATACATGCAGAGATTAATTCACTCGGAGAAAGGTGAGCTCTGTGCGGTTATGAGAAATTTTTAAAATAGAATGAAACTCTCGTATATTCTTGAAAACCCTGTACTATTTGAAATAAGTCTGTCAAATCGCAAATAGAAACAAATTTATTGCATAAATCTGATCTTATTTATTCGTGGATTTACCCTAATTCTTCATTAATGTCATTAATGTTCGACGGCTTGATAGGCAGTCGGGTTATGGAGAGCAAGTATCTACCTTGTGAAGTGTGCAAACCTCGATGTGTGGGACGTATCTCGTTTTAATTTAAAATTTCAAATCTTAGCGACTTAAATAATTTTCTCGCTTTTCGCTGCATCATGAATTTCCTTTTCACATTTTGACTCTTCAACTCGCGAGACTGCGAGTGCTGATTTTACCTTAATTAACAGTAATCGTGATTTGGTGCATCCTTAATTATATAATTAATTTACTCGCCATATCGCGACTCGGGAATTTGAATACAGACTTTTGGGAGAATGATATGCCGAGTCGCGATATCGCGATGTGGCGAAAATCAAGGCTCGAATTATGAGAAGGAAATCTTAGATTATGCGACTAATTAATCTCTCTATAATCATGTCGCAACTTCGTGGATCGGGGTTTTGGACACCTTAACTTTATGAAAGAAAGTGTCGAGTGGCGAAGTGTTGAGAACCAAATTTAACCATGGTTAGTTTTTTACCTTTAATCCTTGACCAAGGTTATCACAAAATTTATCGTGTTCTCGGCTCTCGAGGCTATAAAAACAAAAACTTAGGTTCGACGAATGCCGAGGCGCGAACTCCCGACAATGCATACTCATGAGTTAAAAGTTTTACCTTAGTTAATGTCTTGAGCGAAAAAATAAACATGAATTCGCAGTTTCGCATCTTGGGACTTGTGAATTCAAAGATTAAAGTATCCGACTTGCGATATCCAAAATAAAACAAAAGAGCAAGCATACTTGCGAAAATGGATCTTTTTTGAAAGCGAAAAAGAATTGCTATCCAGGCGACAAGATTTTAGAGTTTTAAGATCTCGGAAGGAAAAGAAAATCAACCTTAGATCTCAAGTATCAAAAAATTGAAAATTGCGCGAGGTGAAAACCAAGGGCGGCTCCAACACTTCCTATGGAGGGCTTGGCACTATATGTAGCTCTAGTTCTATGACCCTCTGTTGAAGCTGTTGAATGGCTTCAGCAATCTTTGCCACACTATTCTCCACTAGGTCTTCCTCCATTTTCTCTAAGCCTATCACAGAGCAAAGTGCTCTGCGGACTGCTTCTTTAACTCCAACTTGCTCTGCAAGTAGTTGTTCTTTCTCCTGCTGTATCTGCACTCTATCCTCTTCGAACTTGGTTTGGAGGTTATCCTTCTCCTATTGCGCAACTCGACGTTTCTCTATCACTTCCTCTTGTTCTTGCTTCAGGGCCACTGTGGCCTATTCTTTTTCTTCCTGCATGCAATGAAGGCGAGCTTCAGTCGCATCAACTATTATGTGGAGTTCGGTAGGCTTATATCCCAACTCTGTTTCATCTGATGGTGGGGGCACAGTGGAAACTGTGTGACTGTAGTGAAAGGATTTTTGTACACCTCTTAGCTCTATCTCAATTCTATCATGCATGGCTTATTATTTTTCTTCAGTTCTCTGCAAAATATCTTCCGAGGCATCTGATACAATTGAGATAATGAAGTCGAAGTCATCAACCGTGAGCACAGTCTACAGCTTTGGCTTTAGATTTGGAATTCTTCCACGATGTAGGTTTCATGGGGTAAACCTTTATTTTCTTAGATAAATTTGTGTCATCAGGGGGATTCTGTGGTGGTGTTACTTCACCTTGCTTCTGCTTATCTTCTTCCCCTTCTTTCTCTTCTTTGTCCACTTCGTCACCACCTCCTCTGTTAGGTGAATCTGAATTAGTCTCTTCTGATGTGATTCTCAGCTCATGTACCTCTTATTTCTTCTTCCTTCTGCTACTTCTTCCAGGTGCATCGTACTCTTCATGGGTAACCACCGGACTTTCGATTAGGTTGGGGTTGGATAGTTCGGCCTAGTCGACCAGGATCAAGAATTATGCAGGCCATTCCTTAGTGATTTTTTCCAGGTCCTCCTCTGTGATCTTATAGTATGAATGAAGCTCTTCTTTACTCTTGTTTACACGCACAGTGATATAAATAAAATGTCGGTCTATGTGGAACTTCATAAGGGGCCTGAACCTGTCCAGAGTGTTCGGCGTCATACGAGGGAAATAATCGATAGCGCTCTTCAACTACAGGTAGTAGGTATGGAATACTACATTCAACTATGATTGTTTCCCCATATCACTTGAATACCAGAGAATAGTAAACTTCACAGTGAGTGGCTCGAACGGTTCAATGTCAGGGAAGGTTGCACCTTCCGACATCTCCCAAGCAGTAAACACAATGAGGATCAACAACTAGCTAAAATGGAACTCATAGCCCTGATCCTGATCTTCGCAGCAATCCAATTCTAACTGGTTGACTAAATAACTAGCCCAGTTCATCTGGAGTCCTTCCACACATTTTCCAATGAGGTCAATGACAAACCTTGTGACCTACGTGGGTTTGCTCTTTCAGACTAGCTTACTAGCAATCAACTGGAAAGCAAGACACACTACATCATTATGAATGGAGGCTACCTTGTAGCCTCGCGTCCCCTTCTATACATATCCATAGGTATCTTTAATCCTCTATGCTAGGACGCAGTCTGCAACCTTCCCTGGGTAAAAGTCCTATGGGTCTGGTCCCTGCATGCTTAATCTGGTGATCCTATGGATCAACGCCGGATCGACAGTGATGTGTTTGTATAGCCATAAATAACCACCATGGAAGAACGATAGAAGGAGTTTAATGCTTGCATTAACCTCCTGGTGCCTTCCAAAATGTGGTATCTTCATCATGTTCAAGATAGTGGACCTTACGATGTCCATGGTCCATGGTTGGGGAATGATATTCGATTTATTTCCCTTCATATTGGTCAAGTACTTTTGAGGTGCACGCATGCCATAGCTCTTACGGTATCCCAGATTATAGTCCTTTATATTCAAGGTTGGAATCCTCTCCAACTGTGGTCTAACTGTGTATATCCCCTTCAGGAGGTACGCAGTGATCACTGTTCAGTCGAAGTCCCTCGGGACACTGTCACAACTCACCACACTGGAAAGAGGTGGGATGTAGTTGGGCAGGATGGATAGGATTAACTTCACATTCGCCAAGTCATCTCAATGCTTGGTTCTTTTCTCGGTCGTATCTTGGGATGGTCCGGATCTGCAAGCAGTCGACGGGGAGGCTTGCACTCCTCGCATCAATGAGGCTTGAGCTCCGACAGACATTACCTTCTCAACCATTAGATCAATTAGAATTTCCTCTACTGACTTTTCTACTACGCTAATGTCATCTGGCATGCATGCTTGAGATCAAATATCTTAGGTTGATGAACAACTACTCAATCCAACAGAATGGATGGCAAGGTCTCAATGATCATTGCATGAAATCAACTAGTTCTATGTGGGATCGGATAATCACAATTGGCAAAATTTTTCTTGGTGCAACACTCGATGGGATAAATAGACAACACAGTAATGGTTTGTTCCAATGGGTCGAAAAGACTTAATCAATGCAATTCCATCCATTATGGCACAATCCTAATGGTCTAATGGAAAGATTTTGGTCCATAATTGTTCTTCTAATTGTTCGAGAGCGTTGGTCTAATGGTCATAATGCCTCCAACGGTCACAGTGATTTGACATGCAAAGTGCCAATCTGTGCTGTACTGATATTCCGACGAAGTTCAAATTCTGGAAACCTTCCTTCTGTGAAGTTCTTTCTGGAGCTTCTTGTAATTTTTCCAACTTTTCTTTCTTCTTACTAAGATTTCTAGCCTTTTTTTCCTGTAATCTGAGTTATTGGGTTCCTCTTTCCATTTTGATTCTTATCTTCTATTAGCATATTAACTTCACATTGTTGACGATCTTCCATAGGGTTCGAGTGTAATACTTCTTCTTTGTTTGTGGTAGATGCTCTGCTTTCCTATGTGGACAGGTTCTTCAAATCTCTCTGTGTTCTTTCAACTTCGTCATCCAAAGCCTTGGTCCTTAGCAGCTTCAACTTGTTCTCTTGTTCTGCTATCAAGTGTGTTATTCTCCTAGTCATGAAATCTGTTAATTCTTGCTTTTTTTGTTCTAGGGATCCCTCTTCTTTTCTTCAACTCCAGTCTTTATCAATCCATGTTTTTCCTAATAGCATAGAAAATGGGGCATTTTTCTCAATAAACTTAATGACCTCAAATTCTTCCTCTGTCGAAGTTCCATGAGCAGTATTAGATGTCTGGGTAAGTCTTCCACATAGGGTTATTAGCATTCCTCTAAATAATCCTATTCCTCCCAATGAGGTAATCATAGCAGGCTTTCCTAAAATTTCCCAAGTTCTTTCTGTCATAATATTCACTTGTGTTTCCTCATCCAAAACACGGTCTATGTCGAAGTCTCCTATTCTTACTTCGATGCATTTTTTCTCTTTTAAGATCTATGATAGATTAGTGTCTCTGTGATCATTCAGGGATTCTTTCATCTTTAGTAATACAGTCTCTGATTCTTTTTGGGATTCTGTCATAATCTTAGTCTCTTAGCCTTTCTCATGATTTTTTTTTTCCATATTCATTCTTTCAAGCTTAGCAATCATTCTAGGGAAATCCAAAACTTCATGGTCCATAGCTTTACAACAAACACAAGTAGGTCTTCTATCAGGGCATTCCTTAGCAAGATGTCCCGGTCTTCTGCAATTGTAACAAAGGCTTAATCCTCTCTTTCCCTTAAATGATTCCCAACTTTTCATGTACTGTGCACTGGGGTCATAGTAACTAACCTGCAAAAAATTCTTTCTAGGGTCCTGCATCCATTTTTCAATCCAAATATTCTTTCTATGCATAGGAATAACATATTTCTCACTATTTCTATCAGATCTACTCATATCAAATCTTCTTTCTTCTAGTTGTGCCCTAGTTTTCAGGATAGGAATTTTTTTATCAAATATACCTAGATCCATACTTTTGAAATAAAATTTTCACTTATCTTACCTTTCTCAGAGCACAAATCTTTCAGATCTTACCTCTTTTCTTCAGATCTGATTCCTTTCTTAACACATATCTTCGCAAGTCAAGTAGAATACTACGCACTAAAGAAACATATCTACACATAGAGATTTCTTTCTCTTCCTTAGTTCCCAACAATCATAGTTTCGGATCCTAGCAACGAAACCATTTGTCGGTACAGGGGCAGACCCAGGGTTCAATGCTTCAACAACACACCAACAAAACCCTAACTACTGGCCCTTTTGACAACACCTCTGAAGCAGATGCAGTCTCACCCGAGGTAGAGGTAGGGTTGGTTGCATGAATCAAGCATCTACAACCTAGTTGGGACATAGATATGTGATTACAATACTCTAACAAAGCACTTAGCAGTTACCATTCATTAATATTTAACCAGTATTTACTTCACAGATAAAACACTAATTATAGAGCAACACAGTGTTCAACCAGATCTACAGATCTAAGCACTTAGCATAAGGAAACAGATCAGATCTAGCATCTTACTCCCTTCATTAGGTGCTAAGTTATCATATTAATCTAAACATACATTATTTCACTAAGAATTAATCACATAAACAATATAACAACCATAATGCACAAAGAAACCATAACACAGGATATACGTGGTTCACCCCAGCGTGGGGCTACGTCCACCAACTCTTCTCTTCTTTATTATCTTTTGTCGAGCTTTGTATAGACACAAAGTATCAAAATCCTACTCCATAGAGGATAGGAGATCTACGCGCACCTCGTCAGATCCTCATTCCTCGAGTTACAACACAAAGTTTCCTCACACAGTCTATGCACAAAACACTACATATGACCATACACTAAGAACATATCCTCTTATAATTACTTGCACTTAGCACAATACTTAGCACCTAGCATCAACCACACCAAACATTCGGTTGTTCTTACATCGCCTATATTTCTATTTATACATTACAAAGGGGGCCTAAACATGGGTAAACCCATGGGTCGACATCCCATACCCGTTACATAAGCCCAAAACCCAAAAGTTCCCTAAAAGGGGGTCGAGATCCAGCGATCTCTGCTTCGACTTGTGCTCCGCCTTTGACCAGCCTGTCGAAGTCCCAAAATAGGTCAAATCTGACTAAGGATCTCCAAAACTTGGTCAAGGGCCAACAAAAATTATAATGGAGGATTAAATTCATAAAAAGAGTAAATAGGTTGTTTATCTAAATTGCTAATTTTGAACTTAGTTTTAAAAAGGGGAAACTTAACAGGAAAGGAAACTTAAAGAAAAAGGGAAACTTAAAGAAAAGGGGAAACTTAAAGAAAAAGTTGAATGTCTAACTTAGTAAGGAATCTAGCCTTTGGAACTTTCTATTTATGAACTCAACTAGGAATTAAGTAAGGCGTAAGTCATTTAATAATTGTAAGGGAATTTTGGGACACCGAGGAACATTTTTAGGAACGCTTTTAGGTGGGTGAGGGAAATAGAAATATTTAATTAATTAATAAAATTGATTTTTTGGTGCAACTAGGGGATCGGGCGACATGTGTACGGGGGAGGTTTTTCCTAGCTAAATAAATAAAAAGGGGAATCTAATGAGGGTTTGGGAAACTAATGACTAAGAAACTTTATAAAAAAGAGGGCGAAGGAGGAGTATGGGACACATTTTGGGCTTGCTTAATGTTACACCACTGAAATTTTATCTTGACTGAACTTTTTCTTGTGGGAGTTGGGATACCCAACTTGGATAATGAGTGGTATATCGACCTTGAGAGGTGATTTGAGTGCTATAATTCTCTGGTATTGTTTGCATGGCCCTTTTTTGTCTTGGGGGTCTTAGGGGGAAAAAGAGTACCACTAGAGTTGGTTGGGAGGTACTGGTGAGGTCACATCGGTTGGAAAGCGAGAACTGGACAGAGCGCGCATGGGACAATGACTTAGGAGAATTCACATTTGGCTAAGTTACACCTACTAAAGTTCTTACTTGCAATAAAATTTAATTTACACTTGTTTATTTTACTATACTCGAATGACGATTTCATTTCCATGATATTTCCTTGCACATGTATTTCTACGGTAATTGTAACCCCCCTTGTTGCTTGATTCATTCAGTAAGAACCCTTGCTATCCACAATATCCTTTATTTATGAGTTACTGTCTATTTGCGCATGGTTAGAATGAGCCCCAAACTCAAACCTTGCATGCGTTATTGTATCTCCTGCCTACGTTTTCTTTATTCCTTGATTGTGATTTTATTTCATTATTTGTTTATCCATGGAAAAGATCTAGGTGCAGATCTGTGTTTTTATCCTCTGCTCCTTGATCCTTTGAGTTATTATTTTGTTATTGAGTAGTCGGACAAGAGCCAAATTGACTGTTTTTTCACTCTGGTGTTAAATATTTAGATTCAAATGCCCTACTTTCATGTGCATGGATAATTAGTGTATGATCAATCATCTGCCCACCGTTTTATTTTGCAGCTAGTTTTTCTTTGTTTGGAGAAGACAAGGGCTCTACACCCATCTCTTTTCCCAATGAACCATTCCTTTTTCTCTATTCCTTGGTGTTTTTTTTTTAAATATGTGTCTTGGATCCTTCGTATCTCTCCGCCATAACTCTTAATGAATAAACCATTAAATACGTCGAGTTTTTAAATTCATTTTTACTGTTGAATTAAACCTTTATAGGCGTCCAGATTTGGAATCGTTTTTATTGTTGAATAAACCTTTATATGCATCCATATTTGAAATCATTTTTATTGTTGAATAAACCATTATATGCATCCAGTTCGAAATTGTTTTTACTGTTGAAATAAACCTTTAAATGCATCCAGTTTTTTAATTCGTTTTTACTGTTGAAATAAACCTTTATAGGCGTACAGATTTGGAATTGTTTTTATTGTTGAATAAACCTTTATATGTGTCCATATTTGAAATCGTTTTTATTGTTGAATAATCCATTAAATGCATACAATTTTTGAATTCGTTTTTACTATTGAATTAAACCTTTATATGCATCCAGATTTGAAATCGTTTTCATTGTTGATTAAACCATTATATGCGTCCAGTTTTTGAAATCGTTTTTACTGTCGAAATAAACCATTATGCATCCAGTTCTGAAATTGTTTTTATTGTCGAAATAAACCATGGTATAACCTTTTATTTAACTAGAAGGTGGAAATCAGATTAATTGTAGGAACGATAATTATTTTCACAAAAATAAACGTCTCATCCATATCATTATAATTATGGTATTGATATTTTGTATTTTGAGAAGAATGTTCAAATTTGTTACCTGTGCTCTTTAAAAATTTAAATGTTATCCTTTTAATTGGATCATGTGACAACAATGTTGGCTCTTCAAGGAGTAATGAGGCTTAAATTTCAGTCAAGTGTAATATCCCTGTTTCATTGTTTCTTGGCAAGTGAATTTAATAGATTTTAATGGTTTTAGAAAAACGCGGTGTCTTTCCGAGAAAACAAACATTAGAGAGAAATATCATTGCCTCCATCAATCAATCCCTTCATACAATAAATATGTGTAAGATTGAGAGGTTCGTTTCACTACAGAGTAAGATCAAGACTCAAATAACCTTTAAAGCTTGTTGCCAAACATGAATCTATTCAATTTAGTTTAGTACGCAATTGAATGGCCTTGTTTATTCTATCTCCATCAAATGCTCGACATCTAAGTAAATTTATGGTTTTAGAAAGGCACGATGAGTAAATTTATGGTTTGAACAACCCCTAGTGAAATGTGTCTGTGCCTCTAGATGGACAACGATTTTGTTGGCAGTGAATAGCTTGTGAAATTCAATCATTACTACACAAAGTTTATTGCCAGTGAATTTAATTATTACCACATAGAAATATGTTGCTAATGGAATTGCAATCATTACTACTGAATTTAATTATTACCACACATAAATTGTATTTCTAATGGAATTGCATTCATTACTACACAAATTTTATTTCCATTTGAATTAATTATTACTACACAGAAAATTTATTGCTAATTGAATTGCAGTTATTACTACATGGAGATTTTATTGCCATTAATTTTAATTATTAATACACTGGGATTAGAATGTCATCTAAATTTTAATTCAAAACTACACAGAGATTGATTACTGTTTGTATCTATAGCACAACATTAATGCAGAGAATTCTACTCTTATCCCACAAATAATTGTTGCTTCTATAATTGCAGACTATTTTTGGGATTTTTGCAGCTAGATTATGCTTGGGGTCTATCATGGAGGTTAACACATCAAATTATATATATTATGAACTGTAGCATCTAAAACCTTGCCAATAATTTTTTATGTCTTTTAATATTTCTGCAAAGGGTTTATTTAAGTTACTATTATTTTATGGCCTACAAATTGTTTCTAGGAGAACCCTTTTTCTATAGAATCCTCACAAGGAATTAGGTATTTATAGGGGTGTGATGAAATGGGAGAAACTAACTCAACCATGTGATTTACAAGTGATGCACCTTGCCATGTTGATACTATGGGTGTGAATAGATTTACAAGGTAGAGATCCTTAACATAAATAGTTGATTCAACAAGACTTACACATTATCATGTTGGGTGCTAGCGATGCATTTGTTCTTCAAGTAGTGTTTCAATAAAGTAGTGATTCAGGTATAGTTCTTGGATTTTATCCAAGAATTTATGAGATATTGAATGAACTAATTATTTTAGATGTTATTCAGTTCCATCATAGTTTCCTTTCAATAGACAAGTTATTGGTGTTTTTAGGCCTCTGATAGTTTAAGTTGGTATCTTGATGTGTTCATTGTGTTGGTTAAAGGTTTAGATTGAATGCGCTTGGGATTTTTGTGCACACATCGCAGCGTGGCGATGTGAATTCTTAATTTTGGATCATTGCGTGCATCGATCGATAGTGCACATGAAACCTAGATTAGGGTCTCCGGTGCAGCACCCCACCTCAGCAGGGTCTGCTGACCTCCCAGTCTTTGGATATTCATCTTCCTCTAAGATGAAATATCTCCTTAGTTCCCCACTATAAACTTTAATACATATAAAACCATAGGTCCTTCTTATAAGTTACGCCTGTGTGAACAAGAACTAGGCGCAAACCCCCTCTCCACGTGAACGTCAACGCGACCACTGACTTAATCCGAAAAGTCATTTCGGATTTTGCGACTTCGTGATTTCTATTGTGAGTTCCCCGAATCCTTCGACTCCTGAAACCTCGAAAATGGATAATGTTTCACTAGCTCCTCCCTCATTCTTCCACCATATGACTTCCATCCAAATCCTGGGTCTCACCTCTGAGCGCGTCAGGATTTCATGACTCGTGACTTCACAATGCAACGCTTTACCTTTTTCCCGAAGTCCAAACTCGCAAATTCCTCTCCACAGATGAAAGGTCCTAAGCCTCTCATGACCTGATGGTTAAGATCCTTATTCTGTGAAGTCGGGACTTCGCAACTCGCAACTTCCAAGTAGTCGTTCCTCCATGCTCTCGACTCCCAAAATGTCAAAAACTCGAATCCCCAATCAACAAATCTCATTGATCCATATCTGACAGCTATTATATCTCCTGAACTTGCGAGTGTTGGAAGACTCTCTCCCTTAACCTCCCTACAACTCCACTAGATCTAACGGCCCATGGAAAATCGACATTTCTCCCTGTGGGAATTTCGACCGTCCATCGAGATTCTCGATGACTCCTTGCCAAATAACTTGGTGTCCACTCTTACAAACTTTATTTCTGTGTGATAGATTCAACCTCACCTTTGAACTATTCGAAGTATCTATCCTTCACGAGCTTGATCTCTATTGCAAACTCAAGGATTCTATGAAATCCTTCACACACTCCTCGCAGATTTCACAGCAAACTTCAATTATCTGAAATATTCCAACTCTGCGCAGTCCTTGTGACAGAAGTTCTTCAACCACTCACTTGGGTTGGAAAAGTTTAAGACTATATCTAGCCTACGCACACCTTGCACGGCTCTATGTAATACCTTCACTTATGTTGGTATAAGATCAATGGTATCTCTCTTGAGATTTCTGAGATGAAACTCAAAACCTCTCGGCGCACTTCTTGCGGACTTTCACTACACTCCTTGTAGGAATTCTCAGGATGTGAAATAATTGAAACTCATACTCTCCCTCACACAGACTTCATACATTCAACATGAAAACATACACATAAAGCATTGAAAGCAATGCATAACAAAGCATATAAGCAAACCGTTATCATACCATTCAATAGATGTAAACAATAACCATAAAACACCATGAAATTGAATCAAATAATTCTCCTATTAATCTAAGTTCCTCTATACATGGGTTCTTTAACAACAATTATCTACTCATACAACTTCTACAATATCTATTCTTCTCTACTCTCTTATGATCTCTTTCTCTACAGCTTAATTACAATGAGAATGAATGATAATGATACAATACAACTACAAGGGAGCCCTCTTAAGTTTTCCCTCCTACAACTTTAAGATATCTTATTGGATTAAAATCTATACAACTACTTGTTGGTAAATGTTTAATAGGAAGCATATCCTTGTCATTGATGGCAAGTACAGCAACGAAGATGGCATGAGTAGAAGAAGAATGTAACAAATAGGCATCATAAGTATTTTAGGAAGATGCTGCAGAGCAAGCTCGATAAGTTCAGAAGAGATAGTGCAAAGGATTGTTGGCAGGTTTAATAGGCAAATTGAGCTTGTCATTGATGACAAGATCAGAGTAAGCATCGATGAAAAACAAGAACAAAGTAAGCTCGGGAGCAAATAGCGCAGAGTCGATCGCAGTGCCTAAGCTTGGGAGGAGAAGCGTCAGTGATTGTTGGATCCCATTTAAATTCTTGAAAGAAGGAGGACCGTCAGATATGATTATAGACAAGAAGAATGTGCAGAAGAGGAGGACAAATCTCATGCGTCAGATCTGAGCATAAGTCATGACCATCGTTGGATCAGGGAGAACCTGCACGTTCATTAAAGTGCAAGGAGAAGTGGGTATACAAAAGATCGAACGAAGGAGGACCGCCCATCTACGGGTAGGACACGTGGACACAGATCAGCATTTCGCTGACTAGAAAGTCAAAGGTATGAAATGATCCAGCCTTTCACCTCTCGAACTCGCAATATGTGAAATCGTGAAATAATCTCAACCATTAGATCGAGGCCAAATATGAACCATTGATTAGGCACAACGAAGGATCGTGGAGTTCCGAAGTCTCGATAAAATCTTGACCGTTGATCCAAGAGGGATGCGTGGCAGAAGATCAGAGCATGTCAAAGACTCCATTTCAGGGTTTCACGAATCACGACTTGGAGAGGAAAGAAACAATACCACAGGAATGCTGAAATCGCAAAATGATCTGAGCCATCAGATCAAGGGTTGATTGGGACCGTTGATCCCATGCCATTTCAAAGTTTCACAGATCGATAGTTGGAAGCGTCAATAACATTCACCACAAGAATGTCGAAATCGCGTTATGTGAAATCGTGAAATAATTATAGCGGTCAGATCAAGGTTTGATGTGGACCATTGATCCAACCCCATTTTAGGGTTTTGGATACTGGAAGTTGGAGTGTCGAAACACTTTACAACAAGAATGCTGAAATCGCAATATGATCTCAGCCGTTGATTCATCAAGATCGTGGACCGTCGATCAGGGTCGATGAAGATCATAAGTTCGCAGCACCTTTTAGCGCAGACAGTGGTCACCACCTATGGTCACATGGAGGAAGGACCTAGTGCAGATAAGCTCCGCCTCGGAATTTCGGGGATCGCGTCTAGGAGTGTCGAGACACTGGATCATACGAATTTTGAAATACTGAAAAGGTGAAATGTTGGTGTAACCAGTGGTCACTACCTGTGGTCACGTAGAGGAGGGAGCTAGAGCAACCAAGCTCCTTTTCGAGGTTAGTTAAATAAGGATTCAAGGAGACTCATGTGAGAAAATCCGAAATGCGAAATCGCGAAATACCTTTTTGATTAGGCCTGTGGTCACAACCAAGGTCACATTATTGAAGGATTAAGGGGAGAGTTATCATGTAGCTAATCTCTATTTCGGAGCTGGTGACATGGAGACTCAAGATATCTCATCGTAGAATCTCTGAATTGTGAAAGTGTGAAACGGGTAAATAATGACAATACTCTTTAGAGTTAATCGAACGGTGCATGTGAATTTGAGCATAATTGGAGGGCTAATCTTTCTCCTCACAGTGTAACTGCTAGAATCCATTGATGGTTTCTACTAGAAGATTCGAAGAGACTTCTATGTGATCGCGAGAGGAGCTGAAGAGTCTCCAGGCTTCTTTCAGTGAATGAAGACTATTCTTAGAGGGGATTGACAGATGGATGAGCATTGAAGTCTGTAACTGAAACATAAGGCATAAGCTCGACTATGCTAGAGAAGATGAGGAGTCTCAACTACCAGAGAGGCTGAGGAATCTTAGAAGAACACCCAGTGATGTTGGACACATGGTGGGAACCACCAGAGAATCTAAAGAGTTGCGATGATCAGGCAGATCACTTGAGAGGTGGATGAGATCGGCGCGGTGTGAGGATGTAGAGGATTGCGCGCATTGCATGCACAAGGTGCACAGAATCTATAAGTATAGGGCACAGAGAAGATATGAGGTTGTTGTTGTTGATGATGATGGTGCTAGTGTGGTGGTTGTTGATGTTGAGAGTGAATCAAGCATGAGGAAGGATCAAAGTGCAGCAACTGAATTGAATAGAAGAGGAACTATGCAGTGAATGGACATGGCACACAGAGCATAAAAAGAAGAAGAAAAGACAGTGCAAGTCATGTGTGCAGGAAGGCAGTGAGGCAGACAGAGAAACGAAATGCAACAGAACAGTGATGATTCTGGTAAGCCACTGTTGAACATTATATCATTGTAATAAGTTTCAGTAGCAAAGATTTATATTTCAAGGTGGAAGGGAGGTGCTAGGGAGGAATTTTGTCCTCATAGGTTCAAGTGGGTGCTTGAACACAGGGAGTTGTAGCTTCCATCTGGTTGCAGCCAGAGAAACCAGGGTGGCAGGGTGGTGTAAGGGAGAACTCTTGTTCTCTGTTATACAGGTTGGTGCCTGTATGATTGGAATTTGGTGCTTCCATCCAGTTGGTGCTGGAAACACTCAGGGAGTTGGTGCTTCCTTCTAGTTGGTGCTAGAGAAACGAGGGAGTTGGTGCTTCCTTCTAGTTGGTGCTAGAGAAACCAGGGAGTTGGTGCTTCCTTCTAGTTGGT
>ML781460.1:404810-445208 GCA_009831015.1 Picea engelmannii | reverse complement strand
GTTGGTGCTTCCTTCTAGTTGGTGCTAGAGAAACCAGGGAGTTGGTGCTTCCTTCTAGTTGGTGCTAGAGAAACCAAGGAGTTGGTGCTTCCTTCTAGTGGGTGCTAGAGAAAATAGAGAGTTGGTGCTCTCAGCAAGTAGCAGCTTGCAAAATTGAGGTTGTAACCTCATTGTGAGTTGGTGCTCATATGTATGATAATGTAAAGAATGTAACTATTACTTATCATATAAATAAAAAGAGGTTTTTACCCTGTATGGGTTTCCTCGGGAAATATCTGTCTCTGTGTTTCTCATATATGTGACTGATGTTGAATGTTCCATTTTTTTATTTCCCTGCATTATTGTGATCATCATTCATTGTTTTTGCAAAGATTTTAAAAGAAGCATAATTGTTTGAGCACGGTAACAACTGATTCACCCCCCCCCCCTCTCAGTTGTCCAACAATTGGTATCAAAGCCGGGCCCTTTCATCTAAAGGTAGATCCTAGAGCTTAAACATGTCAAGGCATGAAGGAAATTCAACCAATAAGGCTCCTTTGTTCAATGGAACAAACTTTGTCTTTTGGAAAGTTAGAATGAGAACCTACATAATGGCTTTAGGTGCAGATGTGTAGGATGTGGTAGATATTGGTTATGTAAAGCCATTTGTACTAGTTAATAAGGATGAAAAGCTAGAATTTAGCTTCAACACTAAGGCTATGAATGCTATCCTGAGTGGGCTTGCAGAAGTAGAATTCGTAAAAGTTATGCACCTAGGAACTGCCAAAGAAATGTGGGACAAACTTATTAGAAGTTATGAAGGTAATGAGAAGATAAAGGACACCAAGCTTCAAACCTACAGAACATAATTTGAACAACTGAAGATGAAGGAAGAGGAAACAGTTGGAAAATACTTTCTGAGAGTAGAAGAAATGGTAAATGCAATGAAATCACTTGGTGAAAAAATTGAGGAACCTTTTTTAGTTCAAAAAATCTTGAGATTTCTCCCAGATAGATTCAACTCGAAAATCTCTTCCATAGAAGAAATTAATTATCTAAAAACCTTGGAGTTTGATCAACTTATAGGAACATTGACTGCATATGAAATGAGAATAGTTAAAGATAAACCCACCTCCAGAGAAGCATCATTCAAAGCTAACAAGAATGAGGATTCTGAGCCCGATGAAATTGAAGCAAAATTTGTGAAGAGACTCAAGAAGGGATCAGGCAAGTACCAAGGTAAGCTTCCCTTCAAATGTTTCAACTGTGGTAAGATAGGTCATTTTTCAAATAAATGTCCACACAAGAAACATGATCAAAACTCTGAAGATGAAGAGAAGTACAAATCAAGAATATTTGATAAGAAGAAAAGTTTATGTGTAAACAATGATGACTCCTCAGAAGACTCTGATAGTAATTCTTCATGTGAAGATAAATTAAATGACTTCATGCTTATGGCCAAAGAGGCTTATGATATTGAAATCATAGGCAATGATGAGAATGATGAAGAAGTTGTGGTTGATATGGAAGGAGAACTGATTAGTGCACTGGAAGAGATTGACAGACTAAGAATTAAGAACAGAAAGCAAAAACAATTACTGATACAGTTTGAGAAAGACAATAAAAATCCTAATGAAGACTTTGCCCTGCTAAAAGTGGAATTAGAAGAGGCAAGGAAAGTCGAGGATATTCTAAAACATCAACTATCAGAAAAGAGGGCAAGATCTGAAGCTCTGGAAGAAGTAGTGAAAACTAGGAAAGAGATGGAGAAGTTTCAAACCTTGTATCATCAGAATCTATCAAGTATCAAAGCCTCAGAAGGATTAACCACCATTCTGAATCAGCAAAGAAATCCAAAGCTGAAAAATGGTTTGGGGTTTGAAGAGGGATCAAATAGTGGTCAACCAAGAAACAAAGAACCCATCAAGTTTGTTAAATCTACAACCAATGACAACCACAAACCTACATAAACAAAGGAAGACAATCAACCGCCCAGGACGAGTAAAGAAAAAGGTGCCAGGACTGAATCTGTAGAACAAAGAAATAATGTACTCCCTGCTCAAGGACATCATCAGCATGGAAGAAATCAATTTTCTCAAAGAAGACAATCATTTTCCAGGTAAAAATAATTTTTCTATGGATATTGTTTCTATTGTTCTAACTTTGGTCACAAAGTTGTAAATTGTTCCTTAAAACTTAGACATAAGTAATTAAGATTTCAAAAGAATAAATACTTGCCTCAACAAAGAATGATATAGCCAAGTAACAAACCATCATAGATTGCAAATTTCCAAACTAAGTCTAGAGACATACAACTAAGGAGGTCAAGAAATAACAAACAGTCAATGAGTAGACAACGTTGCAACAACAACTTTGACCTATTGAACAATGAGATTGAATGTTATAACTATCACAACTTTGGCCACAAAGCTGCAAACTGCCATCTGAAGAATTACAAAGCAGACCCAAGGATAAATTTCTTAGATAGAAAGGCCAGCACATGGAAAAGGAAAGATAGTGAAAAATGTGATCTAGCGCTTTCAATTCAAAAACAAAAGGCCTCCGAGAATATAGAAAGTGGATGTTGCAAGCACATGACTGGAGACATGGATAAGCTTCTGTCCATAAGTAAAAGAAAAATAGAAAATGTGATCCTTGAAAATGATGAACCAAGTAAAATCAAGGATAGAGGGATGGTGAGTTTGAGTAATGAAAAAGTATATGACATTCTTCTTATGGATGGTATAAAACATAATTCGCTCAGTTCAAGTCAAAAGTGTGAAAAAGGCAGTGAAGAGGTGCTCACATCCAAAGAGTGTAAGGTAAATGCAAACTCAGGAAAAGTGGTGAATAAAAGTATAAGGACAATCAATAATGTTGATGTTGAATCCTCCCCTGCAAGTAAAGAAGAAGGTTTAGATACAATAAAATAATGTTCAATTAGCATTAACCCCATGGATGAAGTAGGAGAAGAACCATGTCATAAATAGGAGGAAAAAGTCTTGAAGGTTGAGAAGGCAGACACCCAAAGCAAGTTCTTAAGCAGCTCCATGACCCTGGATAAGATCTTGGATAGTCAGATATCACCAAATGACAAATCTGGTATTGGATATAACAAAGAAGAAATCAGTACTCCTAAGAAACCTAGAACATGTCCTTCATTTGTGAGAAAGAAAAGCAGGTATGAGAGTGGGTGTAACAGTTTTCTCTTGTGATTGAATATGGACATAAAACCTTGGATTGTATGCATCATGGAATAAATATGAAATTGTAGCATTAGAAATCAAAGAGAATCAATGGGGAGATCCAAGGGTTGTTTGATCAGTAACAAGCAACAATTACGCAGAGTGTCAGTGGGATAGAAGCCTCTTCAACAACAACATTTTGTTTTACAAAATGATATACATGACATCCTGTAGAGATAACAAGAGGAAAGACCATGTCAAGGAAAGTTAACCTTTAGGAACAAAAGGGGAAAAGAGTCAGAAGTAGAGAGATAACAGTGACAGGGAGAGTCATGCACTCATGAGAAGAAAAGGTTGATGAAGGAGTCCGAGTAAGAGAGGTGAGAAATTTTGAGTATTCTACAAAGGATACAGTAGAAGCTGAAGATGAACAGGTCCAAGAATTAGAAAAAGAAGACGTTGGTTTGGATACAAACATCTGTAGGACTCAAATAAGAGAGTCCTTCCTGTTAGGGGGATTTTGTGTTGATATTAATATCTGATACCTCCTAAAATTACTGCCACAGCTCAGGGGAAGCATTTTCTCTTTGACATTGATGTCAAAGGGGGAGAAAAGAATTCGGGTGCCTGTGTTTCCATCAATGCCAAAGGGGGATATTGTTGGTAAATGTTTAACAGGCAGCATATGCTTTTCATTGATGGCAAGTACAGTAGCGAAGATGGCATGAATACAAGAAGAATGTAACAGACAGGCATCAGGAGTATTTTAGGAAGATGCTGCAGAGCAAGCTCGATAATTTCAGAAGAGATAGTGCAGAGGATTGTTGGCAGGTTTAATAGGAAAATTGATCTTGTCATTGATGACAAGATCAGAGTAAGCATCGATGAAAAATAGGAACAAAGTAAGCTAAGGAGTAAATAACACAGAGTCAATCGCAATGCCTAAGCTCGGGAGGAGAAGCATCAGTGATCGTTGGATCCCATTTAAATTCCCGAAAGAAGGAGGACCATCAGATCTGATTATAGACAAGAAGAATGCACAGAAGAGGAGGACAGATCTCAGGCGTCAGATCTGAGCATAAGTTTCGACCATCGTTGGATCAGGGAGAACCTGCACGTTCATTAAAGTGCAAGGAGAAGCAGGTATACAAAATCCTGAAAGAAGGAGGACCGTCCATCTATGGGTAGGACACGTGGACACAGATCAACATTTCACTGACTAGAAATTCAAAGGTATGAAATGCTCCAGCCTTTCACCTCTCAAACTTGCGATATGCGAAATCACGAAATAATCTCAACCGTTAGATCGAGGCAAAATATGGATCATTGATTAGGCACAACAAAGGCTCATGGAGTTGCAAAGTCTCGATAAAATCTTGACCGTTGATCCAAGAGGGACACATGGCAGAAGTTTAGAGCATGTCAAAGTCTCCATTTCAGGGTTTCGCAAATCGCGACTTGGAGAGGCAAGAAACAATACCACAGGAATGCTGAAATCATGAAATGATCTGAGCCATCAGATCAAGGGTTGATTGGGACCATTGATCCCATGCCATTTCAGAGTTTCACATATCGGTAGTTGGAAGCGTCAAGAACATTCACCATAAGAATGTCGAAATCGCGAAATAATTATAACCGTCAGATCGAGGTTTGATGTGGATCGTTGATCCAACCCCATTTCGGGGTTTTGGATACCGGAAGTTGGAGTGTCAAAACACTTTGCAACAAGAATGTCAGAATCGCGATATGATCTAAGTCGTTGATTCATCGAGATCATGGACTATCGATCAAGGTCGATGAAGATCATAAGTTCACAGCTCATTTTAGCGCAGACAGTGGTTACCGCCTATGGTCACATGGAGGAAGGACCTAGTGCAGATAAGCTCCGCCTCAGAATTTTGGGGATCGCATCTAGGAGTGTCGAGACACTGGATCATACGAATGCCAAAATACTGAAAAGGTGAAATGTCATTGTAACTAGTGGTCACCGCCTGTGGTCACGTAGAGGAGGGAGATAGAGCAACCAAGCTCCTTTTCGAGGTTCGCGAAATAAGGATTCAAGGAGACTCACTTGAGAAAACCCGAAATGTGAAATCGTGAAATACTTTTTTGATTAGGCCTGTGGTCATAGCCAAGGTCACATTATTGAAGGATTAAGGGGAGAGTTATCATGCAGCTAAGCTCTATTTCGGAGCTGGTGACATGGAGACTCAAGATGTCTCATCAAAGAATCTCTGAATTGCGAAACTGTGAAACGGGTAAATAACGACAATACTCTTCAGAGTTAATCCAACGGTGCATGTGAATTTGAGCATAATCGGAGGGATAATCTTGCTCCTCACAGTGTAACTGCTAGAAACCATTGATGGTTTCTACCAGAAGATTCAAAGAGACTTTTGTGTGATCGCCAGAGGAGCTGAAGAGTCTCCAGGCTTCTTCCAGTGAATGAAGACTATTCTTAGAGGGGATTTGTTATAACCCTAAATTGCACCACACATGCTTACCTGGCATCAGGCCAACTCATATCCCTTCATTTACAAAACACCTTCTGAAAAACCTCTTTGAAAATCCTCTTAGGTAAAGGCACACGTGCCCTAACCCACTACTGCATGCGGGTGAACGCTGGCAGGCCTACTACAGCCCGTGTTTACCTAACAAAGCACAAAAACAGGAAATTTTTCGACGGGACAAAAAGATATGGGTCAGTTAACTGAAACTCACGGCCATGCATGGCCGAGAGTTCGTCCAAAACCCTAGCTCCTTCTAGCCTATAAAACAAGGGGTAGGGGTACCATTTGGAAGAGGAAAATAATAGCAAAGAAAATCTGCCCATTTGTCGAATCCAGTTGTCCCAACCCTTTAGCCTTTCCTCAAGCCTAAGTATAATTAATGCAAAGCAGTTGGAGGACAAATAAGAGGAGGAGCCCAGGATCAGGATCAAGGAACAGTGGTCGGTCTCAACATTGATTGTAAGTTGATTCATTTTGAAAATAATAAAAGAATACTTTTCCCGTCCCAATGCATGAGTTATATATGATTTGTTTAATTTATGCTTAATTTCTAACCCTCAAGTAGAAAAGTAGCATGCATGCGTAGTGGTTTGTCTTGATTACAGGATTGTCTTTGGAAGGAGCAGCACAAGCAAGCGGGCAAAGCGCAATGGAGGATCTACACCAAACATCAGTAAAAAGGTTAGTAGTTCCTTTCCATGCATGTATGTGAAAAAGGGGTTTTAATTTTTGGGTGGTAGGTTAAAAGTGATTTCTTTATGGTCATAATCTGCATGCAAGTCTGACCCTAGTTTGCTAGTCCGTAGGGTATTTTTCCCAACAACAGAATTCACGACCGTATTGGGGATGATACTCTTTAGGGTTTTCTAGATTTAGTTAAGTTTTTTAGGTAGTTTAAAGGATTATATTTTTTGTTTCTTTGCATGTCTGTTTTCTGTTAGGTCAGAGCTAGCAGGGAACCTGGTTCTTTATACCATTTTTTTCCTTGAATGTTGCTTGACGGTAATTATCGTGACACACAGAGGTACACGCGACCTGCAGAAGGCCTGCACGCATGTAACTCACGCCCTAACCTCCTACAACCTACGTTTGAACGCTAGCTGTAGAGGTTTCAGTAGCATGTAGGATTCAGAAAGCTTTAGAGGCATTCCTCCTCCTCTCTGTCAGAATTATACATTCTCAGGGGGCTTTCTGAATCCTGTCTGAGTCTTGCTGGTTCATAGTCTTGTCTCAGTTTTCTTTATTGCGTTTCGTTATTCTTTGCAAGTATTTTTCTTTTTTGTTGGAAGAAGCATCCAAGCCTTCAAGGGACCCTACTTTTTAGTACCAGAGGCCTCTTCTGGATCCGGGCTGCCTGTTTCTATTTTTTGTCTTAGATTTTGTACATATCCGCAGCCTGTGCAAGTTCAGCCCACGGGTACACGCGCTCTGTTGTATCTCAGCACGCGTTTGCACGCGTACTGTTTCAGTGACAGGAGTGTGCTTGTTAGGCTGCTTTTCAATCAAGGTGGGGCAGTCATCCCCTCTTTTGGTGAGAAGTAGTGCTCTCAGGTGTTTAATTCTAGGGATGAACAGTCAGTAGGTTAGGTTCTCTTACCCTTAGCCTTCTTTTTCTTGGTTGATAGTTGATAGAAAAGATAAAAAGAAAAAATGTATGGTTTTTAGACAAGCACAAGAGTCTTTGCTTTCTTGATTGTCGTTGTGTGTCTTTTCTTTGATTCTTTGTGATCTGCGCTTTAAGCCAGAATTTGATTTTTCTTGGTTTTAGGCTTGTCGGTATTTTCCCTTTGTTGCTTGATTTGCATGTAAATAAAAATAAAAAATAAAAAAAATAATCTTTTCATTTTCTTCTTTGTTTGAAGATTGTGTTTCTGCATCAATAGCTAGGAAGAAGTCTTTTTGTTCATAAGTTTTTTGTAGTGCATTTAGAGCATAAGTAGCTCGCAGATTGAGCGAAATTCCTTTATGTTTGCTTCATGAAATCTTAGAAAAAATGAAAAGAAAAAGAAGTCTTTCTTTGTGAAAAGTTGTTGATTTTTGCATTTTTGTAAAAGTTTTTTGTTTCCAGCATTTCCCATTCACTTTGCTTTGAGTCTTTACACATCATCAGTTTCACCTTCATACCTTGTGATATAAAAAATCCCATAAAAGCAACGCTAATTTAAAATCTATTAGACTTTTTTGTTTGTAGGGTTCATACACTAGTTCAGGACTAGGGCCTTGGATTAGGTTGGAGAGGAAACTCTCCAAGGCCACTCAAAATCAAACATTGGAGTCTGTGATAGGGAGTGTAGAAGTCCAGTTACGTGGAAGTTATCCAGGACCCCCCTCTAACACAGGGGATAAACACGAGGTCGCGTGAGGAAAGGTAGCGGAGATAACCCCTCCAAAACCGGACCAAATGTAGTGGAGAACACATGTCGAGGATTTGTTGAGGGATTTCGTCGTTTGCATTTTCCACAGGGCTTTGTGGGTCTCGAATCCATTCGAGGTCCTCAGTTGTCTTCCGGACCATTTTTTCTCGATACCCTTGACAGGTTTTGGGCTTGATACCCTGCTCATTGTGGTCTACCCGACTATCGACTGTACCCGCCTGGTGACTGTTCGCGTGCTGGCAAATTAGTTGCCAATCTTTTCTAGGGACATACACAGGTGACTGCGGGGGTATACCATGGTACCTAGGATAAACATCGGGCCACGCTTTGCAGAGTATACCTAGAGGGTGCTTCTGTTTTCGAGTTTCACTTACATCGGTAAGTTTCTCTAGTGTTGGTTGTTGTAACTGTTCTTCCAACTAGTTTAGTGTTTGCTTGACTTATCTCTTAGGGGCTTCTTTTTTTTTTTTTTAGTGTGTGTTACTGTTTGAATGTGTAGAATACCTTAGCGTGTCTTAGATATTCTCACATAGTGGAGGATCCTAAGCTCTGCCAGTCACGAAGGCTCCTGGGCCTGCCGCCAGTTATACTGGAGCCACCCCCACCACCATTGAGGTGGAAGATAGACCAACAAGGGTCTTTCAAAGCAACCGGGTTACAAACCATTGAGCCCAAACAAATCTCGGAGGAATCAAACACCAATATTGGTTCGATTGAAACCCCAACCACTGATACTTGGCCATCGGTCATTGTACCAATCCAATTTTATGAACGCCTGTCAGTGCCTCACACAGTTATGGAACCAAATACTGTTACTTCTTCTGGGAATTCTTCCACTCCCACCACTGTTGCTACCACAGGAGAAGCATCTCCTAATTTGTCGTCGTCGGTCCAGTCCACCATGGTCTCGGCCGCAACTACGTCGCACAATGGACCAACCCCATCTATCATGGCAGCCACAAACCCCTTCACACCTAGTGCGACAAGCTCTTCGTTTTCATACAGTATGCCTAGTTCAAGTACAAGTCCTGCACTCACTCACTCCACTTTACAGACTTTGGGTCTGGGGGCAGGGAGCTCTAACGCTCCTCTGCAAGGTCAACTTGGGGGCATTCCTGTCCCTTTTAATGCTTTTCCTTACGATGGAGGTCATATCTCTCCTTCATCCCCTTCGCTTGGTGGTCTGCATCAGCAGTCCGTCGGGCCGCCTGCACACACGAGTTTATTTGGAGCTGGGAGTTAAGGAACACCTACTCAAACACTGTCGGTAGGTTTGTCACCGTTTGTTTGGAAAGAGACATTTGGTAACAATACTTTCGCATCCACTGCTTTCCCATCTGGGGGCACTCCCATATTTGGACAGTCTACTCCGGCGCAGGGTACTATTCCTGCACCCGGGGAACATATACCAGGACCCTGGAACTCAGGACAAGGATCTGTTCCCTCCTCTGGAATGTCGTTCTGGGGTAATTCTTTCCACAATCAATGGAACCCCGGACAGACTTCTATGCCTCTCCCAGCAGGACCGGCATGGGGTAACCCTTCCTAAAGTCCGTCAAACACGATGAATTCCCAACATCCTATGTCCTTCATTGGGAAACAGCCAATGATGTCTCCACAGATGCAAAATCCTTACATTGGTCAGGGCCATGGTTTCTACCAGAACCCGCGCCAACAACTAAACTTTTCCTGGCAACCTGGTGCCAGTTAAACTCCAGGACCCTTTTTTCCAGGCTATCAGCAGCAACCCAAACTACCATTCTTGGCGACGCTACACTTGCTATATTTGACAAGGTTGTTAAATGATCCTATTTGTCACGATCCACGTTGGCCTCCTATGCCGACGAAGTTGCCTTCGGACATTCCAATGTTCGAGGCCAAGCCTAACGAAGATCCAGGTGATCATGTGACTACCTTCCATCTTTGGTGTTCATCTAACTCACTGAAAGATGACTTCGTTCAGTTGCGATTGTTTCAATGCACTCTCATCGGGAGTGCCGCAAAATGGTACATTGAGCTTGATCGCTCAAGATACTCTTCTTTTGGCAAACTGGTGATGGCCTTCCTTAACCATTTCTAGTTACCTGTGAGATACGACACTAGCACAGAGTTTCTCGCCAATTTTGAACAGACAACAGCGGACCATATCTCTGATCATATCTGAGAGTGGAGACGTCGGAAGAGTCTAATTAAAGTACCAGTCTCACCAGCATTCCTGCTTGAGTGGTTCCTTAAGTCTTTGGTCCCACAATTGTCCAAGGACGTCGCAACTTCTGGGGTTTTCTCCGAAGAAGATGCCATCATGAGGGCTCAACAGTTTGAGCTTATCTATTCTCAGTTTGGTTTATTATACAACATCCTGCCGAATTCTCCACGATCAATACTGGATAAAACTAGATAGAGGGATAGACCACATGCCGATGGTATTGTTGGTTCAGCCCAAACTAAGCCCGCTGAGCAATTGAAAAAACAATTACAACAGTTATCTATACAACACTCAGCGGCCAGCCAGACTACTGCTTTGGCTGCTCCTCCTACCCAAACGTCGGAAGTACACTCTGTGTAGTCAACTAACCCAAAGGCCAACCAGCAGCCTAAAGGGAAGAAAAAAAAATGAAAGAAGGGTAAGGGGGAGAAAAAACCCACTGATAATTCTAGTGAGGGAACCATGGAAAAATGGAAGGCGAGGTATCCATGAAACTTGTGTGCGGAAGACCACTCGACCCATCTTTGTCCTCGACTTGCAGAGGCCCAAAAGTTTGTCACACAGCAACAGCAAGCCGTGTTGACTAATCCCTTTCAGCATGGGCAAAATTTAACTCAAGCCTCTACAAGTGCCGAATGGGGTAGCCAAGAAACCTACCCTCCACCAAACAATTCCTCATCCGCGAACGTATATATGGTTAGGGGTGATGCTTTAATAACGACTAGAGCACACGACTATAGTAAACCAAGCACCTCTGCGAAGGGTAAAGAAGCTGAAATCCCATCTCTTCCTCTACAGATCGAGAAGACGTTGGGTGAAACAATGACACGCATTCCAAAGGGTGCATTTAAGAAAGCTTCTCACAACCCAAACGCAAGGGCCGCCCAAAATTACTCTGTGGTGGAAGATTTATCACAAACCCCTTGTGCGATGTCCGCTTTGGAGGTCCTCCAAAGTTGCCTTGCTCAGAGGAAATCCTTGCTAGCTGCTTTAGGCTCTACTGAGACTTGTAACCCGGGTACCATTGTGCTAGATACAACTAACTTAAAACCTCGTCTGCCTTACCACGTAGCGTTTCAGATAGTAGTGGCTCATCCCACAAAAACTTTTACACGCAATATCTTTCGCACGGTGGTCGACGAGGGTGCCTCGACATGCATTATGTCACTAGCATGTTGGAAGGCCATTGGCTAGCCCGCTTTGTCTCCATCACCCACTCTCCTCACTGCTTTCAATAGTCGTTCTTTCCGACCACATGGCATCATCCCTTCTTTTTCTATGCAGTTAGGAGGGAAGACCATGTGTGTTGAAGTAGAGGTAGTCGATGCTCCCCTCAACTATAATCTCTTGTTAGGTCAGAGCTGGACTTATGCTATGCAAGATGTGGTTGCTACAGTTTTCCGAGTCTTGTTGTTTCCACACGAAGGCCGGATAGTGACCATCGATCAATTGTCCTTCTCTAGGCCTGACCCAGCTTTGGGGGCATCCACGGTTCCCATGATTGGCAATCCTCAAGCCGATGTCGTTAACGTAGGAGTTGGTTTGTGCCCATCTTTTATGGGTACCTTCGATTACCCACCTCTTCATGACAATGTCAAGTTTATATCAAATCACCACAAGGCTGATATTTTTCATGTTTTGTCGTTTCGCACGACTTACTTTCAGGATCCATGGATTCTTCCTTCCCCATCAGTTATGATGGATGAGACAGGGCACTCCGGCATGTCCATGCCCTTGTCAGCCGCTGAAGTAGCGTATTCTTTAGTCCAGCAAGCTTCAGCTAACCCTGATCTGATTCTCGCACAAGAGTTGGATCCACCTCTAGAGCCTATCTGGGCTCAGGGTTCTCTCGCCAACACCGATTCGTTAGACTTAGTCTTTCCTTCTGACGAAGTTGTAATCGAAGCAATGACTAATCTAGACAAACCTTGGGAGGATCTTCATCACAAATCATATTTCCTCCCGGAGTTAAGCTGAATCGAAGTAGGCGAATTCACTATCACCAAGACGGGAGATCATCCATGTCCTATTAACCTCTTAGCTACACAGGAAATTTATGCTGAGGGAAATATGGCGACTATCACTGCAACTCAACCCATCAACATCTCCCGAAACCCTGGCATCGTGGAGAATGTCTTCGTCGGAGCGGATTGCTCCCCCGAAGAGATTCAAATTTACACCGATCTTTTCAAATAATTCCGCGACGTGTTTGCCTGGTCTTATGTGGAAATGCCAGGCATCGATCCGAAAATAGTTGAACATGAAATCACAACGTATCCTGATGCTAAGCCTGTTCGACAAAAACTTCATCTAGTCAATTCTAAGAAGGCAGCAGCCATCAAGATTGAGGTTGAGAAATTGCTCAAGGCAGGGTTCATTTACCCTATCCATTTGACTCAATGGGTTTCAAACCCCGTGCCGGTCAATAAGAAACAAGGCACGATTCGTGTATGTACCAATTTCCGTGATTTGAACAAGGCATGTCCAAAAGATAATTTTCCAACCCCATTCATCGACCAGATCATTGATGAATGCACCGGTTGTGAAGCCTTTTCATTCATGGATGGTTTTTCAAGATATAATCAAATCCAAATCAAACCTGAGGACCAACACAAAATAGCATTCATTTGTCCGTGGGGTACGTTCGCCTATCGTAAGATGCCTTTTGGCCTCAAAAATGTTGGAGCTACTTTCCAGCGGGCCATGTCTTTTGCGTTTCATGACCTCAAACATATATTTGAGGCCTATCTAGATGATTTAGCATCACGCTCTCGCAAGCGAAAGGATCATCCTACGCACCTCAAACTAATCTTCGAACATTGTCGCTACTTCAGGATTCGCTTGAATCCCAACAAGTGAAGCTTTTGCGTCACGTCAGTATGTTTGTTAGGTTTCATCGTGTCAACAATAGGGATCATGGTGGATCCCCTTAAGGTGGACACAATAATCCAGTTGCCCCCCCCACGCACAATTTTACAACTTCAAAGTCTTCAAGGCAAGGCAAACTTCTTACGACGCTTCATCGCCAACTATGCTGAAATCTCTAAGGGCTTTATGCATTTGCTGAAGAAAGATGTTCCCTTTTTCTGGGATGAGGCCACTCAATGCTCTTTCGACGCATTAAAACACGCCCTCACAACCGCACCTCTGCTATGGCCACCTAATTATAACAAATATTTCTTATTATATCTGGATGCCACAGAGTCAACCATAGGCATGGTTTTAGTCCAGGAAGATAATTTGTTTTCAGAATACATGATCTATTACCTGAGTCGAGGCCTCGTAGGACTAGAACTTAATTATTCCCATCTCAAAAAAATTGCGTTGGCAGCAGTTCATGCTGTTCAATAGTTCCGTCACTATGTTCTGTTTCGAAAGACCACCGTCGTCGCTATCGTGAATCCATTCCAGTACATGTTGATACGATGAGTTATCCGTGGAAAAATTAGTAGATGGATGGTCATCCTCCAAGAATTTGACTTAGACTTCGTTTCTTCAAAGTCCAAGAAGTCATTGGTCTTCGAAAAACTTATTTCAGAGCTTCCGGTTGAGTCAGGTGACGTTGTGCCTGAGGAATCTCCTATCCGGGGGGATATGTTTTTGATTGAATCATCAGACCCCTGGTATGAAGATATACTGATCTATATCCAGACTTTGAAGTGCCCCACCTCTGCTTCTCGTGACGAGCGTCGGCGGATACACCATCAGGCTAAGAATTATCTCATACTCGATGATATGTTGTATCGGAGAGGTGTAGACTACATCTTGCGTCGATGTCTCACTCATGAGGAGGCTATCATAGTGCTCAACGATTGTCATATAGGAGTTTGTGGCAGTCACTTATCTGGGTTGGCAACAACCCAAAAGATCTTACGAGCAGGTTACTTATGGCCCACACTTATGAAAGATTGTATCGAGTCGGTCAAGAAGTGCCATCCTTGCCAAATCTTCTCTCGGAAGATGAGGGCACATCTAGCTCCTATGTTTCTTGTCATCACAGTTGTTCCTTTCACTAAGTGGGGGATTGATTACACTACATGAAACCCCCCGTCAGCAAGGGGGCACCGCTATATCATCGTAGCTGTCGACTACTTCACTAACTGGGTCGAAGCTATGCCAACGTTTAAAGATGATAGAGAGACTACAACTCTCTTCTTATTCAACCAGATTATAGCACGGTCCGGTGTCCCGAGAGAGATTGTCACTAATCATGGCAGTCACTTTCAGAACCAAATGATGTTCGAGTTAACATCAAATCTTGGGTTATGGAAAGAACATTCCTCACCTTACTACCGCCAGGCCAATGGGTAGGTGGAAGCTGTAAACAAAACCCTTAAAACTATTCTACAGCGAACTATCAACTCAGCCAAGTCAAATTGGCATTTGATGTTATACTTGGCATTATGGGCTTACCGAACATCTGTTAAGACTGCAACCGGTTTCTCACCTTTCCAACTTGTTTACGGGTTGGAGGCAGTCTTTCCCATCGAATGTCAAATCCCATCTCTGAAATTGGCAGTACAGTTATTGCCATACACTTCTCCACTTGACGAGCGGTTAGTACACCTTGAGCAGCTTGATGAGCAACGTCGTGATGCGGCCCTGGCCAACGAGGCTCATAAACATAAGGTCAAGTGTCAATATGATAGGTCCGTTCGTCCTCAGATTTTTTCGGAGGGTGACCTTGTCCTGGTCTATGACCAAGATAAGGACCCCCTAGGGGTAGGAAAGTTTAAACCCATGTGGTTCAGACCCTTCATTATCAAAGAGGTATTAAAAAAGGGCACTTATCATTTGGCCGATTTTGAAGGGAATTCTCTGGCAGAGCCTAGGAATGGGCTCTACCTTAAGAAGTATTACTCATAGAAAGGTCACTGTGGGTAGCTTTTTGTAACATATGTATAGTATTTGTACTATTACTTTTTTACATTTCTTTTGAAAAACGTGTTATGGACGTGTCATTGATGTTATCTTTCATCAATATGGCAGATGTCAAGTGAGTCTGAGGTGTTTGTTGGGTATGCGGACGGTTCTAGTCGACACACGTGGAGGCTTGCCTCTGCAGCTTGGGTAATCTTTACACCACAGGGTCAGTTGTTATCTTATGGAGGTATATGCTTAGGTGACACCACAAATAATGTTGTCGAGTATAGTGCAGTTATTGAATTACTTCGTGATGCATTGTCATTGGGTATTTCTCATCTTCGGGTCTATCTAGATGCTCAACTGGTTGTGTCACAGCTAAATAGAATATATCGGGTTCATGATCCAACTTTACACTAAGGATTCCTTAGGGTACGTCTCTTAGAATGCAACTTTGATTATATCACATATTTTCATGTTCCTAGGAGATTAAACCAAATCACAGATGCTCTAGCTAATCACATTTTAGATTGGCATCTTGGCCACATATAAAAAGATCATGAACATAAACATGTAAATAAATTTTTGCATGCATAATCCATAAGACACAAAAAAGAGATAAAAACCATATATAAACATCATAAAATCCTCAGAGTACATAGATGGGAACAAGCGCCTCAACAGTGGGAACAGTAACGAGTCACCGGGCTTATGCCCTCAAAAAATATATACATATCAGTGCTCGTGGCACATAAAAAGTCTAAAAAGTCTGTTCAGGGCCTATGGGCCCTGTTATAATCATGTACAGCTTGGGCCAAACGCCTAAACAATCGGACCCATGTCCAAGGTGCCCCCACAATATGAGTCTGCATGGACGGTGGTAGGTCCTCTATCTCTTCCATGGGAACTGTGTGAGTGAGCGCAGTGAAGTTTCACTCAATTCGCCTAAGAACCCTCTCGACCTCCCCTGCTACTGCTGCTCCCCCAACGGCGGCAACTGCGACTTCTGGCCATGGGAGATGCCTGTTCCACTCATAGTCGGCAGGTCGCATGGGTCCCACATCTACATCCAATACAAGTTCACCCATCAAAAACTTTGGTATACAAAAACATGATATATATCAAAAAAGACATAAAAATTACATATGCAAACAAAAACCTGTATAGGTGGAGACTTACCCATCTCCCCTCGCTCCTCACCAGAAGGCACTGGTATCGCTGGATCTCTGGAGAAGTCGATCCCCGCATATGGGTATTCCTCTATAGCTGGGATCTGTCGTGATAACCAAGAAAAAAATTCATTGTTGAAGGCCTCCATGGTCCTTCCACCACCTTGTCACAGTAGTAGCACTGTCCATCTACATACTACGGGGAAAGTGGCCAGATGTCCTCGTACTATCAACCGAGGGCTAAAACATGGAACTCTCTCGAAAAAGAATGAACACAGGATGGTCCCAAACCTGAAGTTCCTGTGTGTCCGTTGTCGGCATGCTGTCAGCTGACTCTTCATGCACCCCAACAGTGTGGTACTCCAATCAAAAATTTGTGCATTCATGCAATAGATCGCACTGTTCATCTGTGCGTGCGAAGCCTGATGCATGGTTGTTGAGTCGGTAATCCGCCCAATGAGAAATAAAATAGTCTGTAGGGTGAGGCTGGTAATCCTACTAACGAGTACCGAGGAAGTTCTATGATTGGTCCCAGCCTCACAATACTCATCTATCAGCTCCAAGACTTTGCTCGGCCCCATAGGAAACGTATGAAAGTTGACTGGTTCCCCTCTCCTTGAGAGGCCAGCCAGAAAGTAAATATCCTCGGTGGTGGGCACCAAGGATTGCCCCTCTAGCATGAACACCTCTGCATCAGGGTGCCAGTAATCTACCAAGGCATTCAGTATCCTTGGTTGCACGCACATGAATGGACATAAAAAGAATTTCACCAACCCGCACTGTGTTAGCACGGCCACAATGTTTGGATCTACAGCCACTAACTCATTGGTGGCCTCGTGCTCCCTTTCCCTCCACTGAACATACATACTGCCAACATCACAAAGTAAAAGGAGGTTCAATACCTTTTTAATTTTATGTTTTTTCATCACACGGGGGTACCCGCGGCCTGTAGAGGCAACAACCGCGAGTACCCGCGGGAAGGCTTGAATCTACCCGCGGGTACCCATGAGCTATCCCTGGACAGACTGCGTTTGCCTAGGGCTGACCTTTTTGAGGTCGATGCCCACCCCCAAAACAGAAGTAAAAGCTACAAAAGAAGTATTGAAAAGCTAGGCAAGGGAGTTTGTACTTACTTGGTCCAAGCAGAAGTCTGTTTCGTCCATTGTAGCTCCCGGAATTATGATCTTTAGCAAAGGGGGTCTTTTGGCTCCAGAGTCAATTTCCAAATCAGTAATGGTGATAATGAGATGCCAACTTCTATTTATAGACTTTTTGGCCTCTTTTTGTCACTTTTTGGCCCCCCTTATCAGTTTCTTTATACCAAAAACCATTTTGAGTGATCCAGGAGTTATATGGGAGGAATTTGATCAAATATTGGGACAGTTTTTTTTGAGTTTCGAAAAAATATTGACGGTCCATAAAAAAAATATTTTCTCAAAAAATTCAACTTGAGCATATAGGGTAGGATATCATCCCAACTGTTGCACCTTGTTGCCTTTTTTCTTATAAATATAGGATTGATCCCATCCAGTTGTGACACGGAACCGTCATATCTGCCATAGAAGTGTCATAACTTGGTGGTAGAGCTTACCAAAACATGGATGCCCTAGGTAGATCCTGGTTGCATTATGGTGTCCATGTCATTTCAAACAACATTGTAGGCTCAGGAGTCCATATAGTCTTTCCTGAATAAAAGTTTGAGCCTCATTCGCATGGGTCTTTTTCACTCTTTGTCTTACCCTCCAGACTCCCAAAACATAACGGGTCTCCTTTTAAGCCCTTTTCAGACCCTCTAAACATGAAAATATTGTTGAGCAATCTTGTGACCTTTCACGCTCATTAAACTGAAATTTGAAGTCACATCTGTCTGGCGGTAGTTTACCCCTTTTTCGGTCCAGACGGTCAACTATACGAACAAAGGAATACTCTATTGAACTCCCATTATTTAGAAGAGTATCCTCAGGTATAATTTTATTTCTTTTTCGGGCTGGAGGGACTAAATTTACGAAAAAGAAGCCCCCACGGAGTCCATAGTTAATCTCTTTTCAGACTCCCTAAAATTGAAAAGATCGTCGAGTGACCTTATTCTTTCACACTCGTTAAAATGGTCCAGAAGAACATTCTTGACGGAGTCCATAGTTAAGTTTTTTTTAGACTCCTTAAAATTGAAAAAATAGTCGAGTGATCTTGTCCTTTCACACTCGTTAAAATGGTTTTGAGTTGACGTCTAATCGGTGCTAGTTTATCCCTTTTTCGAACCGACTAGACTATTGTCAAAAAAGGTACCCCACTGGAGTCTCCTTTTATGCTTTTTCAGACTCTCTAAAACATGAAAAACCACCGAGCTTCCCTTCTCTGGGCTCGTTAAACTTACATCGAAGGACATTACCATTATGTGTTCTATCAACCGCATTTGCATACCTTACCCATCAGCCTTGTAACAATTTGCTTCTGCGTCTTAACACCTTTGGCCACTGGAGGGTTTTTCTGAGTATCATTTCCCAGAACATTAGTCTTGTCCTTGTGCCTTGAGCTTGTATGTTTGTTGTACTCGTTCCTCCGTTGTAATGTAATATTCCTTTATTCTTTTTCACAAATCATCAAAAAGAACAAAAAAATCAAATATACCCCAAAAAGAGGATGGTAAAAGTATTTTCTTTATTGGAAGCATAATGAGTCACCCTTGGATGAAGCACATCTGTCTGTTTGATCATCAGACTATGGGATGTAGTATGACCTTAGGAAGCTTTGCTCGCTATATAGAGTTGTGTCCTCCATCGTTTGGTTACTCTTCCAAACACATGGAGAGTTTGCGTTGCCTCCTGCTTCGTAGACTTATTATTAACAGATATGTTGGCTGAGTCTTATCACTTGTCGTGTTATTGTCCAAGGGAAGTTTGTCACTAAGCCCGATTCGGCCCCTCTGCAATATGTCTCTTGTCCGCATACCCAGCCATCCTGAACGTCCAATCAAGTCTTTGTTCAAAATCATTGAAGCCTTCAGTCCGATCATCAAGATTCTCAAGTCCATAACCAGCGAGCCATCAAATACCTCTGGGTAGTGCAGTCGTACACTCATATTACACTCCTACCCGAGTTTAGAAGATTTTGAAGTTGTTTCTCGAGCTCTGAAGTACATCCATCAGGCCAAATCAGCTTCTGAGAGATGGATACTTCACATGTATATCTTTCTGATTTCGAGATGTAGATCCACTGTGTATTATTCACGGCTACTCTTTATAGTTATTTGACGTGGATCTACAGTGTATTTGATTGGCAGCCATGGTTTTGTTTTATCCCGAGCATGGGTATACCCGCCTCGGTGAGACATTTGTTATTTTGCAAACGACACCTCCTGATTCTTGATTCTTGGGCTCACTCATTCAGCATATCAGTACAGATTGGTAAAATATTGGTAATGTATTTCGGCCATCAGATGCTCTTCTGACCTCACACATTAGGGGGCATCTGTTATAACCCTAAATTGCACCACACATGCTTACCTGGCATCAGGCCAACTCATATCCCTTCATTTCCAAAACACTTGTTGAAAAACCTCTTTGAAAATCCTTTTAGGTAAAGGCACACGCGCTCTAACCCACTACTGTACGCGGGTGAACACTAGCAGGCCTACTACATCCCATGTTTACCTAACAAAGCACAAAAACAGGAAAGTTTCCGACAAGACAAAAAGATATGGGTCAGTTAACTGAAACTCCCAGCCATGCATGGCCGAGAGTTCATCCAAAACCCTAGCTCCTTCTAGCCTATAAAAGAAGGGGTAGGGGTACCATTTGGAAGAGGAAAATAATAGCGAAGAAACTCTGCCCATTTGCCGAATCCATTTGTCCCAACCCTTTAGTCTTTCCTCAAGCCTAAGGAGAATTAATGCAAAGCAGTTGGAGGACAAAGAAGAGGAGGAGCCCAGGATCAGGATCAAGGAATAGTGGTCGGTCTCAACATTGATTGTAAGTTGATTCATTTTGAAAATAATAAAAGAATACTTTTCCCGTCCCAATGCATGAGTTATATATGATTTGTTTAATTTATGCTTAATTTCTAACCCTCAAGTAGAAAAGTAGCATGCATGCGTAGTGGTTTGTCTTGATTGTAGGATTGTCTTTGGAAGGAGCAGCGCAAGCAAGAGGGCAAAGTGCAATAGAGGATCTACACCAAACATCAGTAAAAAGGTTAGTAGTTCCTTTCCATGCATATATGTGAAAAAGGGGTTTTAAGTTTTGGGTGGTAGGTTAAAAGTGATTTCTTTATGGTCATAATCTGCATGCAAGTCTGACCCTAGTTTGCTAGTCCGTAGGGTATTTTTCCCAACAACAGGATTGACAGATGGATGAGTGTTGAAGTCAGTAACTGAAACATAAGGCATAAGCTTGATTGTGCCAGAGAAGAGGAGGAGTCTCAACTGCCAGAGAGGCTGAGGAATCTCAGCAGAACATCCAGTGATGCTGAACACGTGGTGGGAACCACCAGAGAAGCTGAAGAGTTGTGATGATCAGGCAGATCACTTGAGAGGTGGAGGAGATCGGTGCAGTGTGAGGATGTAGAGGATTGCGCGCATTGCATGCACAAGGTGCACAGAAGCTATAAGTACAAGGCACAGAGAAGAGATGAGGTTGTTGTTGTTGTTGTTGATGGTGCTGATGTGGTGGTTGTTGTTGTTGAGAGTGAATCAAGCATGAGGAAGGATCAAAGTGCAGCAGCTAAATTGAACAGAAGAGGAACTGTGCAGTGAATGGACATGGTTCATAGAGCATAAAAAGAAGAAGAACAAACAACACAAGTCATGTGTGCAGGAAGGCAGTGAGGCAGACAGATCAACGAAATGCAGCAGAACAGTGATGAGTCTAGTAAGCCTTTGTTGAACATTATATTACTGTAATAAGTTTCAGTAGCAAAGATTTATATTTCAAGGTGGAAGGGAGGTGCTAGGGAGGACTGTTGTCCTCATAGGTTCAAGTGGGTGCTTGAACACAGGGAGTTGTAGCTTCCATATGGCTACAACCAAAGAAACCAGGGTGGCAGGGCGGTGCAAGGGAGAACTCTTATTCTCTGTTATACAAGTTGGTGCCTGTATGATTGGAAGTTGGTGCTTCCATCTAGTTGGTGCTGGAAACACTTAGGGAGTTGGTGCTTCCTTCTAGTTGGTTCTAGAGAAACCAGGGAGTTGGTGCTTGCTTCTAGTTGGTGCTAGAGAAACCAGGGAGTTGGTGCTTCCTTCTAGTGGGTGCTAGAGAAACCAGGGAGTTGGTGCTTCCTTCTAGTGGGTGCTAGAGAAAACAGAGAGTTGGTGCTCTCAGCAAGTAGCAGCTTGCAAAACTAAGGTTGTAGCCTCATTATGAGTTGGTTCTCATATGTATGATAATGTAGATAATGTAACTATTACTTATCATATAAAGAAAAAGAGGTTTTTACCCTGTATGGGTTTCCTCGGGAAATATCTGTCTCTATGTTTCTCATATATGTGACTGATGTTGAATGTGCCATTGTTTATTTCCATGCATTATTGTGGTCATCATTCATTGTTTCTGCAAAGAGTTTAAAAGAAGCATAATTGTTTGAGCACAATAACAACTGATTCACCCCCCCCCTCTCTCAATTGTCCAACACTACTTTACATTGATTACATTAACTTCCTACATTCGGCAGATGAGAGCGACACTCAAGATCTGCATTACAATCCCCAAAACATTTAAGAGTAATTACATCCTTCCAGCTATTACATTAATGCTTCATCTTTTAAATTTCAAATGTCTTCAAAATGCACATTGGTGCATATCCATCTATCCTCCACTTGCACTTTCTAGTGATGCTCCTGCATCATACTCCTCTGGTTGAAAAATTCATGGACTCCTGTCCATCAGCTCTTACACTGCCTGGCGCAACACCCCACCTCAGTAGGGTTTGTTGACCTCTTGATATTTGGATCTTTGTCTTCCTATGAGCCAAAATAGCTCCTTAGTTCCCCACTAGAACCTTTAATACATATAAAACCATAGGTCCTTCTTAGAAGTTGTTCCTACATGAACAAGCACTAGGCGCGAACCCCCTCTCCATGTGACTGTCAGTGCGACCACTAAATTAATACGAAAAGACATTTCAGATTTCGTAACTTCGCGATTTCTATTGTGAGTTCCCCAACTCCTTCGAATCCTGAAACCTCAAAAAGGGTTAACGGTTCACTAGATCCTCCCTTATGTTTCCACCATATGAATTCCATCTAAATCCTGGGTCTCGCCTCTGAGCACGTCAGGATTTTGCGAACTCGTGAGTTCACAATGCAATGCTTTCCCTTTTTCCCAAAGTCCAAACTCGCGACTTCCTCTCCACAAATCAACGGTCCTGAGCCTCTCACAACCTAATGTTCCAGAGCCTTGTTTCGTGAAGTCTGGACTTCGCAACTCATGACTTTCGAGTAGTCGTTCCTCCATGCTCCCGACTCCCGAAATGTCAAAAACTCTAATCCCCAATCAACAGATCTCATTGATCCAAATTTGACGGCTTCTACATCTCCTGAACTTTATATTGTTGGAAGACTCTCTCCTTTAACCTCCTTGCAACTCCACTGGATATAACGACCCACGGAAAATTGATATTTCTCCCTATGGGAATTTTGGCCGTCCGTCGAGATTCTCGATGACTCCTTGCCAAATAAGTTGGAATCCACTCTTCTGAACTTGATTTCTGCGAGATAGATTCAACCTTGCCTTCTAACTCTTCGAAATATCTATCCTTCTTGAGCTTGATCTCTACTGCAAACTCAAGTATTCTATGGAATCTTTCATGCACTCCTCGCGACTTTCATGAAAAACTTCGCTTATCTGAAATCTTCCAACTATGTGCACTCCTTGCGACAAAAGTTCTTCAACCACTCACTTGGGTTGGAAAAGTCTAAGACTAGATCTAGCCTATGCACAACTTGCACGACTCTATGCTATACCTACACTTCTATTGGTATAAGATCAATGGTATCTCTCCTAAGATTTTTGAGATGAAACTCAGAACCTATCGACACACTCCTTGCGGACTTTCACTGTACTCCTTGCAAGAATTCTCAGGACGAGAAACAATTGAAACCCATACTTTACCTCACACATACTTCATACATTCAATATGAAATCATACACATAAATGACTGAAACAAATGCATAAAAGAGCATCTAAGCAAACTGTAAACATACCATTCAATAGATGTAAACAGTAGCCATAAAACACCATGAAATTGGATCAAAGCATTCTTATATTAATCGAAGTGCCTTTGTACATGGGTTCTATAACAAAAACTATATGCTCATACAACTTCTACAATCTCTGTTCTTCTCTACTCTCTTATGCTTTCTTGCTCTACAGCTTAATTACAATGAGAATGAATGATAATGATACAATACAACTACGAGGGAGCCCTCTTAAATTTTCCCTCCTACAACTCTAAGCTATCTTATCAGATTAAAATCTCTACAACTACTTTACATTGATTACATCAATTTCCTACAACTGATAGATGAGAGAGATGCTCAAGATCTACATTACAATCCCCAAAAAATTTAAAAGTAATTACATCCTTCCAGCTATTACATTAATGCTTCATCTTTTAAATTTCAAATGTCTTCAAAATGCACGCTGATGCGTATCCAGTTGTCCTCCGCTTGTGCTTGTTGGTGATGCTCCTGCATCAGTATCATGCCTCCTGATGTGGATGTGGTTTCATTTATGGTTTTACTTGTTTTGTAACCTTATTGTGATTGTCTCTCGCTCGCCGGGAAGGTTCTTGTGACTGGTCGTCGAAGATTTTTTGTTTGGATTGATTGAGGTTGTCCTTTAGCCTAGTAGGAGTGATATTGTGTGTGACAGGTAGGTATTCAATTTTATTTTTCTAATTTATTTTTTCCTGTTGCATGGTTGTGTGCATCATTTTCATCATCGAGTTGCATTGTTGATTGTTGTTGTTGTTACTTCCTTGCTTTAAAAAAAAAATTCACTTGTTATGTGTCGCATGTTGTCGTAATGATGGGGTCTTTACAATTACAGATTAGAGTTGATTTATCATTGTTTTTTTTCCTATTTATGTAAGTAACAAACATGTTATGGCGTTGACCATCATATTACATGTTGCCATCAAATTCTAGAAAATTAGAGGAATGGGTTCTAGTAGTTGTCAAAAGTACTATTTCAAATTTTGCAGTATCTCAAGCACTTGGTTATAGCTAAAAAAATTCCATATTAATGTATAGGCTATTGTATTATTCCATCCTCTCTATGGATTTGGATTTTGAATCTCTTTTGATTCTTTTGAGTAGGAGGGATTAGTTATGTACAACTAGAACCAAATTGTATACTATAATATAAACATTCTTGTTGGTTTAATTGATATCCTTTATTGTATTATCTGATATGTATGTCATTTATGTATGTTGGACCTTTATTGCATTCTCATTATATAACTTGAGTTGGATAAAATGGGACCTATAAATAGGTAGAGGAGAATTTAGCAACTTGTCCTAATAAATGAATTTTCCTTAGTCATGCATTTTAGATAAGATTAAGCTCCTTATTATGAATCAATATATGAACCATTTTTCTACAGAAATATTAGCAAATTTAAACTTCATAAATTTTATGATAGTGATAAGACATATGAACCACTATAAGATATGATACAAGTAGTATCACTTTTTATGAATTTCCTAGAAGGAATTTACATTAGATTGCTTCTTCATTTTTCTAATGTGTTCACCATAACTATAATAGTTATCTACTTTTGTGGAAGAGGTTATTACTTATGGATGTACATATGATTTAATATTGGTTCTCGTTGTTGGCACAGTGAAGTTTCATTGTTTCATTACATGCTTTCACACACACTGACCTTCTTAACAATGGGGGGATTAATACCTAGGGTTCGTCCAGAGTGTGACCAGAAAAAACCCCTAAGCATTGGCATATCAATCCTCAACCAAAGCCAAGGAATGCTTCACCTGATATGCATAGAGGATCACAGAGACCATAAGGTCCTGTTTCGGGGATGGAGGATCAAACATACCAAAAATTATTGTAAATGGAATCCATGTAACTTATATATGATAATATAGAAAGGACTAAGAAACAAACAATACATGCATAGGTGTTACTCATTCATAACAGAAGCATAATATAATATAACTACCATATATTTATTACTAGAAATATTCCATCGTATTAGAGATACAAATTGTGCTAAATAATTAAGTTGAAAATCCATAATCCTTCATCTCATTACTATATAAAAAGTGGGAATACAACAATATTCACCTTGCATTGAGCTTTAATATTAAGACAGAATAACAAACACAGGAGAATTCTCCATACATCACAAGATTACAATAAGATAACTTAGAGCTCTGGGACTGATGCATTCAGAAATTAACCAGCCTATTTTTTGAGCTAAGAGATATATTTTATATCTTTCTCTGATGGGGAGAGCTATCCTTCTATGTTCTACTCCACTCGCTTGTTTGATATAACAATATTTCATACTTCTGGTACCTTTCAGGGCTGCACATAGGTTCTCTACATCAGGGGTAATCTTAACTTCCTGAATATCTCATCTTCTAGTCACCCCACATCTTCATCTGTTGTTGGAAGTAATCATTCTGGGAGATATCCTAGAGATTCCTTTCTCTCTTCCAGCGGGCATCTTCTTGATTTTTGGATCAACTGATAAAACTTGGATCAGATCACCCTTGACCACCTTTAGAACTGGCACAATTCTTAACAAAACTCGATCCAATGTTCACACTATGGAATTTTTTCGTATATCTCCTTAGGAACTCACAAAACTTCTTGATGATCGCACACATCTTTCATTTGTGCATGTGCACAAAACTGGACCCAAAAATTTGGGTTCCAATAGGCCCCCACCACTATTTTCTAGTTTGTCCTTGATCCAGATACTTTATAATCAATAGGGAAAAGTTGGAGGAAGAGTAGATCATCATTGCACATAACAATCGTGATTATGTCCTTTTGCTTGAGTTGGGACATTTGTCAGTGGCTGCAGCAAACTAAGGCTGAGAACTGCATGTCCCTCAAGAGAGAACATCATTCATTTCTCATTGTGTTGTTTTGGGGAAGCGAGGATGAGAAAGAAGTCTCAGTCGGTCGAATTCTATGGGTTCTAGAAGTGGTGAAAAAATGTGATCACAAGGATAGAATGAATGGGAGGAGTGAGGGGAACTCGATCTACCATGCTTGCTCTTGCGGAGGAAGTGGTTCATATGGTGGTAAGGAGAGAGTCAAGTGAGTCCTTGAGAAAGGGCTGGTCTAAATAGCGAAGGAGATGAAGCATGATCTAGAAGGAAGCAATGATGGGTGTAGTGGGGAGCAGGGCAGTTGTGAGAGTAGAGTCGACTAAGGCATGACATGATAGGGCATATGGGGAATCACAATGATAAGATGGTAGAGAAAGGTGGGGATGGGGGTTTGGGGCCTTGGAATATATAGGTGTTGAAGGGAGAGAGGGATTTGGGGGGGGTTGGCAAGAAGGGAAAGAATAAATAATTAGAATGTTGCAGTGGACATTCAATCAAAAATTTATATTGGTCGTATTATAGAGGGTTATCAAAGAATGTGATGATATATATGACTAGTTACTTGGGGCATAATCCAATGTCCCAGCATGCCCCCAATAACTGGGAAAGTGCACTGCCACAGTTTGCAATCTCGATGATCTGCCTTCAAGTGTCACTGGAAGCATCTCCCAGGTGAGGCTGAAATGTTATACTATCAAAATTAAAACTAAACTCATGTCGACTAGAAACTGTGTGAAGCATTGTACTATCTATACTAATGTTACCATGTTTCTCTATAAAGGATGAAAAAAATATTAAATGGTGTTTGACCCTTGAGGGTCATAGTACACTTTCAACATGTTCCCATTAATGAGACCTTTGAGTGGTTTTCCTTGTAGAGTTTCCATATTTGTGGCACCTCCTCCAGTGATGTAGACTAGGCGAAACAGGCCTATCCAACGCATACATATATTATAGGGATGTTGGGATTATTTGATGTCATAAGATATAACTAAATATCCTAGCTGCGGGATTTTCTGGAAAATGTTATGGTCATGCCAGGCCTTTTTTATGTCTTTTTCAACTACTTGACTTAAGCCTGACATTATACGGTCTTCCTCGAGTTCTATAATCCCATCCAGCCTATGTTAGAGGGATTGATCATCGGTCATATGAGTCGTGAGCGTGACTCAGAGGCTCATAACCACAATTTCTAATGGCATGACCACTTCCTTCCCATAGACTAATATGAAAGGTGTGTTCTTAGTTAGAATTTTTCACGTGGTTTAGTAAGCCCATAAAACTGTGGGGATACATTGATCCCAATCATCACACTACAAATTGCAAACTTTGGTTAAGGCATTTTATAAAATTTTATTGAAAGCTCCAATCGTACCATTAGCTTGAGGATGATACAGAGTGCTCTTATGTTGATGGATCATGAACTCCTGAGTGAGTTGTTGGATGGTCTCGTTTAGAAAGTGTGAGCCCTAGTCACTCATCAGTACCCATGGACATCTGAATCTGGTGATAATATTTTCAAAAATGAATCATGTAGCAGTCTCATATGTACAATCCTTGATGGGTGCGGATCCATCCTATCTTGTCAAATATTTTGTGGCCATGATAATGTAGTGCGCGCCAGTGCACCATGCAAGCGGATTAATAAGTCCAACAAATTCGATGGCCCATTTCTCTAAGAGTTCAAGTACAGTCACTATGAAGAGGGGGAGCTCATCTCTTCGGTATGGCTTTAACACCTATTGACATACATCACAATGATTGCAATAGTCCTTAGAATCAATGAAGAGAGAGGTCCACCAGAGTCCAATGCATAGAACCTTGCACACAGTGGCCTTGTCGGAGTTATGCCCCCCAACAATTCCTTTGTGTGCCTCATACAGGATGGAATCATGTTCATGTACCAAAGCACAAATACATAGGATTCCATCCACACCCAAATTATACAATTGTTCAGTAATCAACTAATAATCATAATTGTGGGTCACCGGTTGGCGATGTTGTGCAGAAGTATATTCCCTGGAATCTTGTCTGGAAATAAGGAATTCGACTATTTCGGCCAACTGATCTAGGAAGAATTTGATGTGGAAGAGTTGTGAATCAAGAATATCATTATCAAGGTTGTTATAAGCCTCCCCCATATCAATGTGCAATAGATGATATGACCCCACATTGTGTTTTCCTGGTTTTACCACAACCTCAAAGTCAAATTCCTGAAATAAGAGTAACCATTGGTAGATGCATCCACCCAACACTAGTTTGTTAACTAAATACTTGATGGTGGAATGATTAGTGAAGAATTTGAATATGGACCCCAACAAGTAGTGGTGGAATATTTGAAGGGCATATACCATAGTCATGCCTTCGCGCTCAGTGGTAGTATAATTCTACTCAACATAAGATAACTTTCAGCTAGTAAAGTAGACTAGATGATCGATACTTCCTTCCTCTAGTTGGGCCAGGAAGACACCCAGCATGATGGAAAAGAATCGACATGAACATGGAATATCTTGGACCAATCAAGAAAAATCCAAATAGGTGTAGTAACTATTTTTTCCTTCAAGATATCAAAATATTGTTGGTATTTTGATGTCCATTCATATTTAATATCTTTATGCAACAACCTTTTCAATGGGGCCACGATCTAATCATAATTCTGGTTGAACCATCTGTAGTATATGATATGTCCCATTGTTGTGCACATCCCACAAATTGAAGTAGGAGCCACCATATTGAGGATGGTGGCAATAGTGGTCAGATCGACTAGAAATTTTTCTTTACATATGACATGATTGAGAAATATACCAAAAGGAGTACAACATATGCACTTCTTCAAATTCAAAGAGATCTGCAATTGGCAGCATCGATCCAACATTAGCTAGAGAGATTTTCTATGGCCTTTTACTAGACTGAACACATTCCAATTGTCCAATTATACCTCAAGGAAATTATGGATAAACTCTTTGAAAGCTGCTACCACTATCTAAGAAAATATTGCGAGGGCATTTTTAACCCAAAGGGAATGATTGTGTATGCAAAGGACTCCCATTTGGTTGCAAAGGTGGTTTTATCCTGATCTTCCTCTATGATCTGAACTTGATGATATCCGAAGAAACCACCCATGAAGGAGTAGGATTCCCTACCGCCAACATTCTCAAACACCTTGTCTATGAACAAAATTGGGAAATGATCATGAACACAGGGTATGTTGAGGCTTCATATATGATCATGAGGAACAATGATCCCAACATCCAACATACGATCTAGCTTCTTTCGCACTTTTTATTTGTATATAGGATTTAGACGATAGGATATTCTCTTAAATTACTTGGCGTCGAGTTTAAGTGGGATATTCATAGCTCCTTAGGATCCTTTGATTCCCTTCATCTCATAAAAACTTCAAGGAAATAAGTCTGCATGCTCTTTCAAGAGGTCAACAACCTAAGTGATGGTCTCCTTGTCCCAGTAATCCCCAATAATTCCCATATTTTGTTCTTCTTCTGTCCCAATGTTTTGATTCTTAGTCTTTATGTGGCATGTATAATCTGGCACAATTGTTTCGACCACCCTTCAATCTAGTGCAAGTTCTCCTTCGGTTTCTCGAATCTTGACGTCATGGGGGTCATCATTTTCAATCTTCTAGCAATGTACTTCTTCTTTTATCTTGGTCACTGGTTGGTGATATGAACAGACCACTAGTGAACCAGTAGCCTTTGGCTGCTAGTGAAAAATAAAGTCCTTAACCTGACAACTAGACTATTCGAAGTGAACCAAAATGTTGAAAGGAAATGGGAAGTCATATGGGTCCACTCACTAGTTTTCCTCTGGAGTTCCTCCTGGATATACTAGCTTCATGGAACCATATCCATGGTATGGAAAAATCGATGGACCCATTGGGCTTGAGGAATGTTCTTAGTGTTATCATCAAAAAATAATTTGCAGCATTACACACAACAGTTGAAGAAAGACATCAATGCCAACATAAATTAGTACACCTACAACATCAAAATCCATCAAAAAGGAATAAAACTATATACTTGGTCCAAAAATTAAAGTGCACAAATTCACCAAAGGAAGCATGTGCACTGTGTGCGGAAAGCGTGGACCAACACAATCCTAATAGTGCATTGTGCACAGAATGTGCAATATGTGCAACTATCTACGAGAAAAGTTTCACACTTCTCATGAAAGGTGCATTTATGAATCTTATCGGCCTCTCAACCACTTCCAGTCCGACCCCCAACATGATTTGACACTCAGATCTAAGCAAAATATAGCTTGGAGGTTGTTCAAGGGATAGGAAGTGCCCTAAAAGGCCCCTTGTTCACACTATGAACCAGTTGTATCTTTCCATGAATGGACACTATAAATATGTGCCATGGGTGTGCTATAAAAATAAGAACTTCAAGGTATTTTTATGGGGCAAGAATTCTTCTTGGAGAATACTCTTTTCTCTTTGAATCATTAAAGCACTATAGCAAGGGCCATTCCACTCATCTCTTGAGAGGATTGGCATTGTATTTATTTACCATTGTCACTTTCCATTGTATGAAGATAATATCTCTCTATTAAGGAACTTAAGATCCCTCCCAGGGAGGAACAGGGAATTCATAATTCCATGCCTTTCTCTACGGTTCTAGCCTATTGATCCATTGGTAACTATATGATTATCATTTGTTTTTTCATGGTTCTAGTTCTTGCAACCTTATCTAACATCTATTTCCTTTTGTTTTTGTTTTTATTTCCTTGTTTCATGTGTATTCGGTTATCTAATCAACTCACAAACCTATGTCTTGTTTAGTTGACTTAACTAAGCAAGTAATTGTTGTGTTTTTTTGCACCCATGTGACAAAATCAACGCAACAGATTGGAAACTATACTGGAGATCGGTATCAAATTCCTCCCTATTTAAGTCTTGGGAGCACTTCTTTCTAATTGTTTGGATATGCAAGTACCAAAACCAGCCTAATCTAGTCTTCCAAAGTCAGAATTCAGAGGCAAGGCAAGAGAATTTCATTTGGAAATTTATTTCTCGATGCGTGACAAGCAATGTGCGACTTTCAATGCCCAAAGACATGCATTTTGTGCTCTGTGCACGTAACAAATTTCATATACTTGCGCATTTTGTGCCCTTAGTGCGGTTGTCAAAACTACAGCCCATGCACAAGTTTAGTTTTTGGCAAATTGTAAGGATCTATGAGTGGTTTAAGGGCCCCTTCCCTTCAGATTTAAATTTCCTGCACTTTGTAAATACATCACGCTTCACTTAGAGTCCTTTCTCACAAGGAACGTTAGCTAACATAAGCAAATAGGGGTAAAAAGAATCATTATTCTTCTCTTTTCTTCGTTTCCATGTGGATGGCTCATTTGGGATTTAAAAATTTGAGTTAAAATTATTGCTTTTTCAAACACAATCAACTAGTTTGGGACTAGAAATCAATTTTAACCCTCAAGTATGCTCCTCCCCCGCACCCAAGTGTGATCTCGGGAATTAGAAAAGGTGGTTGAAAGGAAATTCCATCTCCCTTAAAAAAATCATTAGGAGAGGACAAAACCCCCCTAGGGTACCTCTTAGTTTTGGAAAATCACATGTTTACAGTCTTAGGATAGTTTCTAAAATATTTCTTATTTTAGAAAACACTCTATGAAAGTTTAAAATATCAAGTAATGGGCCCATACATTCCCACATGTTCACAATCTTAGGATAGTTTCTAAAAGATTTCTTAGTTTAGACAACACTCTAGGAAAGTTTAAAAGATCAAGCAACAAGCCCATACATGCCCACAGGTCTACAATTCTAGGATAGTTTCAAAATATTTCTTAGTATAGAAAACATTCTAGGGAGTTTAAAGGATCAAGTAATGACCCATATGTCCACATTGCTAGTTCTCTAGGACTTTAAATATTCCACAAGGTTGTACAAAAGAAACATATTAAGCTAGGTAAGATTATTTGTAAGGACCATAGGAAGTCCACATGTTGCAATCTCACAGTTAACTTATTAAAAATATTTTTCACACTTTTTCACTTCATTGCACACAAAGCCACTCATCACACACATAATTTCTATTAGAATAGTGGAGGTCAAAGCAGGCTTTCTTTTTAGTACTCACAATGTACTTCAAAAGAAATCCGAAAGATCTGACTACTTCTTTAGAAATTATCCACACCAATTTAATTCAAACGAGGTTGGTCAATGACCCCAATCTCTCAACCCACTCCATCTAAAAAATTTCTAAGAACGCACTAAATTTTCCTCCATAGGAGGTGCCTAAAGAAATTTTTTAGTCTAGGTAGGATCTCGTGGGTAGGCATCCAAATAACCCCACGTTATTAGGTCTCATATTTTGAGACAATAGAAGTTGAGAATAGGGATGTTTCAAATCCTCCAAGTCAAGTGGTCCTATACCATAAGGCAGGGAGATACCTATGAAGGGTCGAAGTTTGAGGTCCGGTTGTTCTGTGCATCCCTCCTTGAGTCACCCAACTCTTGTGAGGGTATCGAGCTCGTGACCTATTTTTTAGGCCAAAAATATGAATGTTTCACTTTGACCGAGGTACTTAGTGGCCAAACATAGGATATATACCTAGGTGGTGGTTGTGGGATACAATCACACCTTGATCAGATTTTGTGTGGCTATTCGAAAATATCGCCAACTCTTTCAGGATATGCACCCTCTACCCCTCATTATAAATGATCAATTCAACCTTCACTAGTTCCTCTTCCAATGTATTCAGACCCCACTGTCAAGTGTTATTGGAAGGCCTGGTGCTAAATTGAGATGAAGGAAAATAGGTCTTTTAGGACATGAGCATTTATTTTTGTTGTCTCCCCACGTGGAAAAAATCCACCTATCCACATGCTTATTTATTTTACAATTGATTTATGTATGATGTTCACTTGATTACATGCAATTGTGAGTTATACTATTTTGTGAAGGTAAAAAGTATAAAAATCTCTTGTTCATTTATTTCTCTCTTGTCACCATTTGCACACATTCACTTTGTTATTTGAAACCATAGGGGAGCCACATAATCCTTTTCATTCTAGATGCTTGTAGAATCTCCCTCCTATTCTAGGAGGAGTCCCTAGTCTCGCCAAATCCACCATCTCACACCCCAGTGAGTGCTACTATCTTGGGATCATCTTTACTTGGTTCCACCTTGCTTGGGTCAAATACCCAAGGAAATCCATCTATTGGTTCTCCTTCACAAAAAGGCAGGAGTCGAACTTCTTCTCAAGGGAGAGGTCCACTACCTACACACACAAGGAGGCAGGGGACAAAATTCTTCTCAAGGAAGAAGTACAAACCCACCAAATCCCTCTCAAGGGACATGTTCATTACCTACACATACAATGGTTGGAACTAATCCTCCACCAAATCCCCCTTTTCTATACTTGGCATCCCTCAACATTCATGATTTAACCAAACACACGAATGACCCCATTTTACATGATGCCACTTGGCCCAATATTCCTACCAAGTTGCCTTCAAACATTCTGAAGTTTGAAGGAAAACCAAGGGAAGACCCCACCAACCATGTTATGAACTTTCACTTATGGTGCTCTTCAAACAATATCATGGATGATTCCATCTGCTTGAGGTTATTTCAAATAACTTTGACTAGTACATTAGCCAAATGGCACGTGGACAAAAAATCAGGGTCCCATGTGACCTTTGAATCATTGGTCAAGGCCTTTTTGTCCTTTTTCCAATTATCAGTTCATCATGAAACTGGCTTAGAACTTCTCTCTGAGTTCAAACAAACCATTTCTATCCATATCACCAACCACATCCATGATTGGCATCGACAACGTAGTTTGTGTAAAGCATAAACCACCAAAGAACAATGTCTCGATTGGTTTCTTAAGTCGCTTGTCCTTGTGATTGCAAAGGATGTAGAATCCACTTTTCCTCAATTAGAAGAGGAAGCCATTAGCAAGGCCTAGTAATTAGAACTTATATATTCCCAATCGAGCTACTTGTACACGGTATTTCCTGATGCACCCAAACCCATACCATGTGGCCAGGAGAAACCTGGGGTTTCTCATGCTGTGGATGGGTTGATCGGTTTTGTAATATACCAGATATAAAAAGTATGCTGAACAGAAATAAAATGCTAGAAATGGCAGAATAACAACAATATAACCAGAATAATCACCACAATAACACTTAAATGATATAAGAATAACAACAAAAATAGCACTTTGATTCTAAGAGCAATGTTCATGGGCCTCTTCAAGGGGGAAACCTCTATTCAAGTAGAGCTCTATTACAATAATATCCAAGTTAGGGTTCTCATACCCTCGACTCATATTTATATTAAATATGTCTATCAAAAGAAGCATATAGAGGAAGATCCTTCTAGAAGAGGAAGCTTCTATTAGGTCTTCTTACATTTGACTTATTCTATTTTATTGCAAGGCCTTATTAATATTGACCTTTATTACATATGAATATATTGTTCTACCTATGTGTGGGTTAGGACCCTAACATGTCCTCCCCCTTAAAAACAACCTTGTCCTCAAGGCTTGAGATGTGGAAATTGTTGCAGAATGGTAGCTGGTTCCCAAGTGGCATCTGTTGGAGTTGTATCTTTCCACTGAATTAACACTTCCTTGATGGTTCTCTGACGCAGGAGACACTCACGTTGGTCCAAAACTGCTTGTTTCTATAGCCAAATGGATCCTTCTTCGGCTAACTCAGAAAGGTTGGTTTGAATTTGGAACTTATTTTTGATCACCTTCTTTAAGCAGGAAACATGAAAAATAGGATGTAGCTTCGAATGACTAGGAAATGCTAACTGATAGGCCACCTATCCCACACGCTTGAGAACTGTATAAGGACTATAAATTTGGGTGCTAGATTCTGATAATGCTCAGCCTTGAGGGAATTCTGCTTGTAAGGTTGCATGTGAAGAAACACCTGATCCCCTTCCTCAAATTGACGTTCAGAGTGACCCTGATCTGCTTGTTGATTCATTTGATTCTGTTCCATGACCAAATTCTCTTTGAGGGTACGAAGAATAACCTCTCGAACTGTAAGTGTTTCGTCAACCACCTGGACCTTCGAGACACCAAGTAAGTATGAGAGAACTGAAGGTGGCTTCTGTCCATATACCTTGTCAAAAGGAGTCATGCGTGTAGTTGTATGGTATGAAGTGGTGTACCACCATTCAACTAGGGGTAACCATTGAGCTCATTGATTTTTCTTTTCTGAGGCAAAAAACCTCAAATATGTTTCCAAACACTTGTTGACAACTTCTGTTTGACCATCAGTTTGGGGATGATAAGTTGTACTGAGATGCAATTGGTTTTCTTGTAGCTTGAACAGTTCTTTCCAAAAATTGCTTGTGAAAGTTGGGTCGTGATAAAAAACAATAGAGTGTGGCATTCCATGGAGCTTGAAGACCTGATCCATGAAAATTTGAGCCACCATGGATGTTGTAAATGGGTGTTGAAGAGCGCGGGAATGAGAATACTTGGAAAGGCAATCAACAACCACCATGATGACTGATTTATTTCCCGATTTGGGTAAGCCTGTAATAAAATCCATAGAGATTTCCTTCCAAATAGCAGGTGGAATCGGGAGCGATTGTAGTGTGCCCAGAGATTTGAATATTTCTCCCTTGTTGCATTGACACACATCACATTCAGCGACAAAATTACAAATGTCATGTTTCATACCATCCCAGAAAAAAGAATGTTTGACCCTGTCATAGGTTTTGGTGAACCCTGAGTGCCTTGTTGTTGATGTAGCATGAAGCTCAGAAAGTACCATGGATTTAAGCTTTGATTGTTTACTTAAATACAAACAGTATTTGTATCAAATCTCATCATGGAGCCAAGATTACCCTAGGGAAGCTAGAGCACTGGACTGCAATTGTTGGATCAGCTATGAACTTTTGGGATCTTGGAGCCATTCCTGGCGAACAACTTGGAGCCAATCTGGTACAATGAAGGAAAGATAAAAAGGGATCCTTCATCTTCATATTTGCAGGAAAGTGCATCCACAACCACATTTTCTTGTCATTTCTTGTAAATGATCTCATAATCATAGCCAAATAACTTAGTTACCTATTTTTGTTTCTTCGGGGAGGAAATTCGTTGTTCCAAAAAATACTTGAGGCTTTGATGGTTTGTCTTAATTTGGAAGCGTTGCCCCAATAGATAAGGGAACCACAAATCAACAGCATGCAGAATAACCAACATTTCCTTTTCATAGATAGATTAGCCCAGATTTATTTCAAATAATTGCTTGTTGGTAAAGGCCAAAGGCCAACCCTCTTGCATAAGGACAACACCAATTCCTTTCCCTAAAGCATCACATTCCAAGACAAAGGTCTTTGTGAAATTAGGAAGGGCCGGGACTAGAGTGGTGCACATGGCCATATTCAAGGTTTGAAAAGCTTGAGCAGTAGCTGGAGTCCAAGTGAAAGAGTTCTTGTTTAGGAGAGCAGTGAGAGGTGTTGCAATCTTTCCATAATTCTTAACATGTTAAGCCCATAAATCCATGCAAGCTTTTGAGGCCTTTGGGTGAGGCCAGTGTTTCATAGCTTCAATATTTTTAGGATCCAACCTGACGTCGTCGTTGCCAACCAGATGACCCAATTACTTTAATTCTGAGGCACCAAAATCACACTTAGACTATTTCAGGAAAAGTTGGTGCTGAGAGAGTATATGGAGAACTCGATCCACGTGAGCAAGATGTTCGGTCCAGGTCTTTCTATAGATGAGGATATCATCAAATAAAACTAAGACAAAATGACGAAGAAAAGGATGGAAGACCTGATTCATGAGGCTTTGGAAGGTGGAGGGGGCATTACACAAGCCAAAGGGCATGACCAAAAACTCATAATGGCCCTCATGATTTCTAAAGGTAGTCTTGGGAATGTCTGTCTCTTTCATACGTATCTGGTGGTAGCCCGAATGAATATCAAGTTTAGTAAAGAATTGGGAGCCACTCAATTCATCTAGGAGGTCATCAATGATAGGAATGGGAAATTTGTCTTTAATGGTAAGTTTGTTGAAGGAACAGAAGTCAAGACACATTCACCAAGAACCTTCTTTCTTTAGGACCATGACCACATGAGAAGAGTAGGGGATCATACTAGGGCGGATAACACCTGTATTAAGGAGTTCCTAGACCATTTTCTCAATTTCATTTTTTTGGGAAAAGAGGTGACGATACGAACGGATATTGGGAGGAAGGCTTCTGGGTACAAGGGGAATGGAATGATCATGAACACCAAGTGAAGGAGGGAGACCCTAGGGAGTGAAAAAGATTGCTTGATGTTTAGAAAGGATGGCTTGGAGGTCTTGTGGCACCAAGGGTGTTTATGCTTCTTGGATGGCATGGAGTTGAAAAATAACACCAGAATGACCCTTTTTGAGCAGCTTTTCCATGCGATGGGAACTAATGATCTCAGGTGAACCGACGATGATACCTTGGAAATTATATTGGTTTCCCTCCTAGTCAAATTGCATGGTTAATTCCTTAAAATCCATGTGAATGGGACCCAAAGTCCTTAGCCGCTCTGCACCCAACACAATGTCACACCTGCCCATGTCTATAGAAAACATATGATATTTCAGGTGGTAGTCACCAATTTGGAGACACACATTTTCACAACGCCTTCCACATTTCATGGAGACACCATTGGCAATCATGATTTGGAAATTATTGATGGCATGGATGTAGCAATGAGTTTCTTGGGCAATGCAGCATTGAATAAAATTATGGGTGCTTCTACTATCAACCAAAATGATGACCTTCCGATGCTTGATGTAACTAATTAGCTCGAGGGTTTGGGGAGCGAAGAAGTCAGTGAGAGAATTGAGGGAAATGACCGGTTCTACTTCAGGAGGGTCTGAGGGAGGGTGTTGGCAATTTCAGTTAACAAAAAGCAAGTTAGCGTATACTTGTCATTGATGGCAAGTACAGTTGTGGTTGCAGTGATGACAATAGCAATGAATAGCAGCGCAACAATAATCGGGAGGAGAAGAGTCAGTGACCGTAGGATCTTATTCAAATTTCTCGAAAGAACAATAGCCGTCAGATCTGCAGAAGTTGCAAGGGAGATAAGCCATCGGAGATTCGGGGATCGGGATTTCATAATGCAAAAATCACTTGACATTGAAAACCCAGAAATCGCGATATGCGATTTCGCGATTTAATCGCAGCCGTTAAAACAAGCAGGAATCTGGACCATTTATTCGTGTGGACGCGTGGCAGCCTGGAGGCTCCATCGGAGAATCGGCGATCGAGAGTTTGAAATATCCAAATCACATGACATTGAAAACCCCGAAATCGCGATATGCGATTTCGCGATTTGATCACAACCGTTAATCAAGCAGAGATCTGGACCGTTTACTTGTATGGACACGTGGCAGCCAGGAGGCCTCATCGGCAATTCGGGGATCAGGATTTCATAATGAAAAGTTCACTCTACAATGAAATCCCTGATTTCGCGATATGCGAAATCTCGACGGAATCTGAACCGTCAGATCAACATCGACTCGACCCACGTCAACAGACCACGCCAGCTAAGCAACACGTGGCATAATCAGAGGATGACAAGTGTCAGGCAGATCTAACACTTTAGGCTCATGCAATTCACGAATCAGAGTGACACGTGGCAGGACCTAACACGTGTCAAACCACGTGTGACGTCAGCAGAGACATCGGCGATCGAGACTTTGATATGTCAAGAACTCACTGCAATAGAAACTCTGAAATCGCGATATAATCGCAGCCGTTGAATCCAGAATGAATCTGAACCGTCGGATCCAGAAATGACCAGGAGTCGGTGAAGGACAGGTGTAAGGAGTATAGAGGAAGTTGGGGATCGGCATATCGCGGGTCCAAAGGGCGTAGGTACATTATCACTGTAAACCCCGTAGCCCCGACAGGATAAAGCTGCGGTCACGGATAACGGTCACATGGACCAGGGCTCAGCCAGGAGGGCTGAAGCGCATCGCGAATTGGGAAATCGCGAATCACGTGGACATAAACATTATGTCATCGCAAATGCCGAAACCCCGATGCGATGTTTGATCGAGGTCATGTGTTGACGGTCTTATGGGCCAAGGGCTATAGCCAGCAGGACTTACGTATGAAAGGAGCCATCGGGAATCGGAGAATCGCGAGTCTGGAGGACTTGTGAAAATTGACATCGCAAATGTCGAAATCGCAATGAGTGAAATCCCGATTTGATCTGAACCGTTGGATCAAACCTTGATCGGAGGGTTGTTGTTCTTACTCACTCATTAACGCTTTAGTTGTAAATCCGTTAAGCGAAACTGACTGAGAATGATGAATTGGTTAGCGTTTCAGTTGCCAAGACAGATGTCGTTGGATCTCCCATTGGAAGGGGAAGTGGAATCATTAAGGAATGGAGTATAAAAGAAAATGAAGAAGACCGAATTGGGTTGATTGTTCTGAATGAAAAATGGGTAAACAGTAAGAAAAAGAGGATGAGCAGAGGAATAGTAAGGAGGGAAGGAACTGTGCAGAATGAGAACAGAAGAAGAGAAACATGATGGACAGAACGGAAGCAGAGCAGAATGACAGAAGACATGATACACAGCAGACCTGTTGAATAAGAGAAGAGTAGCAGAACAGTGAACAGAAGACCAGAATTAAAGAACAAAGAAAGACTGGTAAGAACTGATTTATCTGTAAAGTTGAATGTGTATTTAATCATTAATATATAAGGGAGGTTGGGAGGTGCTCGGGAGGACTATTGTCCTCAGAGGTTCAAGTGGGAGCTTGAACACGGGAAGTTGTAGCTTCCATCTGGTAGTGGCCAGAGAAACCAGGGTGGCAGGGTGGTGCTAGGGAGAACAGGTGTTTTCTGTTATGCAGGTTGGAGCCTGTGTAACAGGAAGTTGGTGCTTCCATCCAGTAGGTGCTGGAATAACCAGGGAGTTGGTGCTTCCTTCTAGTGGGTGCTAGAGAAAACAGAGAGTTGGTGCTCTCAACAAGTTGTAGCTTGTAAAACAGAGGTAGCAGCCTCACATTGAGTT
>ML781460.1:359724-397363 GCA_009831015.1 Picea engelmannii | reverse complement strand
AAGAAGAGGTTTTCTCCCTTTATGGGTTTCCTCGTGAAAATCTGTCTCTGTGTGTATTTTATGTGTGACTGATGATCTTTACTCTTACTGTCCATATGCTGTATGTTGGTAGATGACACATGAAGAAATCTTAATAATTATTTTAAAAGGCATAAAATTGTTTAAGCTTATAAACAACTGATTCACCCCCCCCTCTCAGTTGTTTTAGTATTTCCAACAGAGGGGTTATGTCAGGGGTTTCAGGTGACTCGGACACAAGGGGAGTTTCATTATCCTCTTCTAAAATATCCTCGGGGATGGCCATAAACAACTTTTGTTCCTTACACTTGTGGGTCGGGAAATATTTTTCATCACAATTATAACAAAGGACTTTGAGTTGGCATTCAACCATTTTAGCCCTGGTCAATTTTTGGATCCTTAGTGGAGCGGAGGGAGTAATGGGATTTACTGGTTTAGGGCAAGGGATAAAGGAGGCTTTCCAGTTTTGATAAGATACAACTTGTTGTTCTTATTTATCTCTTTTAGTATCCTCCACCCAACTCTAAGGCTGAGCCATGAGGACATGGGCCCGAATCTCATCCTTGAGGCCACTGATAAAAAATTCTCGGAAAAAAGCATCAGACATGCCCTCTGTCTGAAAATCCAAGTGCTCAAAGGTATCTATAAAGTCTTCCACTCTTCCCAATAGTTTCAACTTTGTCAAATGGCCCAAATGGTTGGTGTCAGTGTCAAAGTGTTCATAAAGCTCTTCCACAAAGTGTGTCCAAGAAATATACCCTTGACAAGAATTTTTTCTCCATTTCCACCATTGCCAACGTTCTTGATCTAGATGGAGAACACCATACTGGAGTTTGGCCAAGTCATTTGTAATGCCATATAAAGAGAAATAATGTTCCATTTGGGTTACCCAACCAGTGGGGTTCGAGCCATCAAATTTGGTCACATCCACTCGCAAAAGGCGTAGGTCACATTGAAAGTGATGGTTCTGAAAGTTATGGGAATGAGAGGAATGGTCACCTTCAGTATGTGGAGGTGAGGAAGAGGAAGGGTTATCTGTAGGGATATGCAGTTTGGTGCAAAGTGTCGAAAAGACAGATTCAAGCTGGTTGGTGAGGTCTTATTTGATTTCCTCCATTGAGGATTGTATGGTTGTATTGATGTAGGCAACATTAGCACTAATTTGTTTCACTTCTTGTTGGGTCTCAATGAGACCATATTGCAAAGTGTTGAAGTGAGCTTCCAAGTCTTGGCTATGGGCATGGGCCATGAGGATGGGGGAACTAAAAAGGGGTGGGCGGGGTCAAAACTTTTTCCAAAAAATGATATGGATGAATGTGATAAGGGTGAAGAGATGAATCTAATGGAATAAGGATCAAATAATGGTGAAAATATTTCCAAACACCTATGGAGTTATACTCTAGTCTGAAGAATACTGCAGAGAGGAAATTCCCAATGCTTAACCAGAAATAAATGTGTATTTACTTGGCAACCTGAACACAGTTGCACGACAATAGATATTGTCTATTTTAATCTGTTTATGTTTCTGTCCCCAAGGGTTAGGTATTCAAGGGTTCTACATACAAGGGTTTCCCTGTGCTATAGCTCTTTGATATACGTGCAGGGTCCAACAGTAGTACTCGACCCAATATATCAGGGCACTAACTAAGGAGGATAGACCATACCCTTAGTTGTACTACTCGACTACATAGGTATTAGAGAGTATCTTCCCAAGTGTTGTTCTCAGTGGCACTATAGCAGTCAGGTGGCTGATCGGTTTATCTAAAGAGGACTTCAGGAAATCTAGGTCGATCCGTACACAGGTGTTGTCTAATGAGCTACCACTTGAAGGGGTACGAACATGGGTTACAAGGGTGGCCAACAGATGTGCGCTTAAGAACCACTTGTATTTCCTGCATGTATGAATCCCTCAATAGTGGGTTTATTCGCGTAACAACAGATCTCTGTGGCTTAAATATGTCTAAATACGTCTCTACCTTGAAAAAAAATTACCCACTATTTCTTCCAAGGAAAGTGCTTTGATACCACTTGTAATATACCAGATATAAAAATTATGCAGAACAGAAATAAAATGTTAGAAATGGCATAATAACAACAATATAACCAAAATAATCACCACAATAAATATAAGAATAGTAATAGAAATAACACTTTGATTCTGAGAAAAATGTTTATGGGCCTCTTCGAGGGGGCAACCTCCAGTCGAGCAGAGATCTATTATAATAATCTCCAAGCTAGGGTTCTCATACCCTCGACTCCTATTTATAATCAATATGTCAATCAAAAGAAGCATCTAGAGGAAGATCCTTCTAGAAGCGGAAGATTCTATTAGGTCTTCTTACATTCAACTTATTCTATTTTATTGCAAGGCCTTATTAATATTGACCTTTATTACATCTGAATATATTGTTCTACCTATGTGTGGGCTAGGACCCTAACAGGTTCTATGACACACCTCAACGCTTACAGCCACCCATCACCTACCTATAGTGCAAATTAGTATCCTCAACCATATTAAGGGATGTCTTATTACCCTCCTCCCACTCTCTAATATTCATATCATGTTGTTCCCCCTCTATTGTTGGAAGGACCCCCACCAGTACCCCAGACGCATCTGGTCTTTCAATAAAGTACGGGTCCAACCCCAACCCCCGTATATAACCCCAACAATAGTGGAAGTAACTCAACTTCCTATACGCCATATGGATCATCTCCACAAAATAATCCATATTTTCCATTTCATCGTCCTCCCTAGACAAGTTCTCCTCCACCAGGACAACCACGTGACGGTGTTAACTTTGTTAAAACCTCTCTCATCCAAGAGGTTCATGCTTTTGAATAGTTGAATATGACAAATACGGATCACTAGCCTAATAATGCCAAGAATAAAGGAAAAAATTAAAACAATAACAACCCGGGACCAAGAGGAAATAACCCCCAACAAAACCGTCCTGATGGGGGAAACTAGAATCAAGGCAACTAGAACCCCCAAGGGGGAAATAATAACCATCAACCATGACAAGGGAAGAAAAACAATCTCAGAACTAACTTCCCTTGCTCTGTATGTGGAGAGTATGGACATTATACTCACCACTTCCCCCAAATTGTCGATTACAAATGGATGAAAGAATCCATGAACACACAATGCCCTCCTGCATCACCTGCCCCTTAGCAAGCCCCACAACATTATTTGCAACCACCACCTCCAGTCATTTTTCAAAACCCCATTCCACACCAAGGTGTGATGAATACCCAACAAGAAATAAACTCTGCCCCACCACAAATGGGGCAATATCAAAACCCAGGTCCCAATTAAACTAGGAACCCAGTTGATCGCAATATCCTTCATACCAGCAAAGAAGAGATTCTTCTGCCAACTCGCAGTCGTCCATATAGCCTACCTCCTTAATCTACCCCAACCACCTTAGAAACAACTCCAGCTATAGAAGGACAACTATTGGTGATTCCACACCCTAACACAGAACCAAATCCCTGTATACCCTGCATGGATTTACGATGGAATGTACATAACCCTCATGTTAGGGAAGCCCATAATTACAGTCTGGTCGATGACTTAGAACAGTCTCCTGCAGCCATGTCTGTATTGGAGGTCCTCCAAGCATGTCCATCGCAGCACAAATCCTTTCTTTGCGCCTTGGGGGTAGTCGACCCAGCTGACACTCAACTAATCACCTTTGATCTAGATAGAGGAGAACCATGCCTCTTCTCTCTAGTATCCTTTCAGATACCAGTTAAAATATGGAACATTACAGTTCATCGGTGCATCATCGATGAAGGTGCATCCACATGCATCATGTCCAAAGTAGTATGGTAGAAAATCAGCTCACCTAAACTAGTACCATCTGCCATCACCCTAAGATCTTATGACAGTCGACCATCATCCCCTAAAGGGATGTTCCAAAATGTCCCCATAGAACTTGGGGGAAAAACCATCCTAATTGACATTGTATTTATCGACGCCCCACTTGATTACAATATCTTGTTCAGACATATCTATATGTATGCAATGAAGGCGATTGCCTCTTCTATATTTCGTACGATGATGTTCCCCCATAATGGAAAAATCATCACCGTTGACCAACTTACACATTAAGAGACTAATCATTCCACCAACATTGATACCATCCTCCTTCTTGTTTGCACTAGCTCAGACATTTTTTTCATTCATCAACATTGGCCTTCGAATATTCAAGGACCCATCCTTGTTAGGAAATTGTCATGGAGCACCACCTCTCCTAAACTCATCCATTTCAACACAAGTGTGCATAGTTTCCTCTAACAAAACCAATATCGGAGACAATACTCCTCTCACTGAGTCCTCTCCCCCCATCAAAGTTCCATCTCTCAGAGAACTACTACCTCCAGAGTTTCCTGAAAACACCACCACACCACTTATCTCGGATTTTCCCCTCCTCCAAGGGAAAATCCTGGTTTGGGAAACAATCCCCCAAGCCATTACCTAAATCCCCTTTTTCTAACCCCCACCTAGTGTCCAAGCATTCCGGGTCGCTACTACCCTCACCATTCCCAACATGGTTCTTGTTGTCCCTGTATGGTATCTCCATCTACCCTCCATGGTTCCTACACCATCTCTCCCTCCTTGGATAGAAACATTACCGATGCAGATCCCAGTGCAGTCGTTGACCACACCACCCCCACCCACAACTAGTGGAAACACCGCCACTACCAGGGGAAGATGAAGGAAGAACGAGCACACAACTCCACCCCCTCTCCAATCCCAACTTCCTTGCACACTATGTGAAAGAGAAGGACACCCCATTAAAATATGTCCCACTCCTCCTGAATTCCACAATCTTATCCAGCTCCCTAAATCCACCCCATTGCTTGCCACTCCACCAAGTACATTCGTTGCTACTGTGGAGTCCTCAACCACATGCAATAAAGGGTTACAAACCAATTTTTCTTGTGCCATATGCTCAGAATATGGCCATTACAGTCGTCATTTCCTAGCTCTACCTCAATTTCACCAAACACTAGCTGCAGTCCTCCATGCATCTCTTCCTGAGCCCTCTCAGGCACTCCCTACTTATGCTCACATTACCAACATTCATTATATTTCTTCATCAGTCCCAAAGTGAATGAGATTTCCTTGTGCTCTCGATGACTCACTTACTCATTTCACATACCAGTGTCCTTTGATTTTTGAATACCAAGGTCATCACTCAACCCCTATCCAACCTCATCCGATCAACCCACCAATTGTGACACAACATAACACCTTGTACAACCCTCTGTACAATCCCTAGATACCCTCCCTCAAATTCACAAAGTTCAGGATGATAAGGCCACTAACCTGTCTCTCGCAACTTCCTAATCGATAGCCCCAAGCTCCCGCAATTTTCAAATCACCTCACAACTCTCTCGCCAGATCAACAATAGTGTCGGTGAAAATGAGGTGTCATTGTGGGCCCACCATCCATATATAGGCCCTTTTTCCCAACTTCCACATTCTGTTATAGGATCCTAGAACCTTCGTTCTCTGATCCATTCTCAGCCACGAGATCCTGATCTAGCCATCTACATATTCATATTCCCTGAGTTATCATCTGGACTTTTCCTCGAAGGAGCATTTTTCTCACTGCACGCTCAGGTACGCTTTCTCACTTTCAGTTTTCATCAAATAGTTGTTATATGTTCTTTGTCATCAGATATTTTTCACGTCGGGTATTTGATTTTCTTTGTGCAATTCCTTGTACAACAAGCTTACATCCCCTTCAAGTATATGTTCGACACTGACATGTAATTACTCCCTCTGTAAACAATTGCATATCCCAGTCACACCCTATGCCATTTTTCTTTAGGGTCCCTACATCCATATCTGTAGTACCTTCACCTCTGCTACATTTTGGTATTGTCAACCAATAGCACTCTTCCCCACATGAGTTGTCCCATTCATAGTCCCCCTTGACAACTTGACACTCATTATGTTTTTCACCCCCTAGGATTGGGAGTCCTGATAGTTTTTACACTTTCGAGAATGAACCTCATACTTATTCTTATAATTTTTCTAACCTTTCCAATGGAATCTCATGTCATATCATCCTACACTTGGTTATGTTGACCACACCCCCTCAGTTCCATTATCCCTCTATCTCATCCACCATCATTTTCCCCATATGCAGATTGTCCTCCATCCATTTACCCAATACATAAACCCACCTATGGGGGGCCCACCCTCCACCAGTTCTCTCTCACAAACTTGTTCTCTAACAGGCCAAACCATCTTTCACTGGGGCACTCGTTTATTTATCTATATACTCAACCCAAATCATTCTTTATTTCTTTGGTAATTGTATAAATCCCTTGTTTCCAGCATATACATAGTTTTTTTAGCCGTCATCCCCGATGGCCTTCTTTTACCTGGCAAAGAAACCCATGTTGTTCTTGGTTGGGGCATCCACCCTTTTTTTCATGTTGACATCGTTAACAAACCCTGAGTATCCCAAATCCATGTACCCATGATCTCTAAGTTTTCCCACTTTATTAGCCTCCAACGTAGTTTAACCCCACGTCTAGTCGCCCCCCTGACACTATATCCATTTTTATGGTTGTTGCCAATAATCCCTCAACACCCCAACCAAGGGTAGTCCCGAGTTCCATAATGTCTTGACTTCATCCATGTTACCCATCAGTATCTGATATCACCTATTACTCAATGGATTTCAAGAATCCCTTTGCTTCTTGATGTCACGTCTCCCTTCCTATTGACATCAACACAGTTTCCAGAAGGGCGACATTATCTTGACTCTCATTACCTTTTCAATAAGGATTCTTGGAAGACACAAAGAGAATCATTATTTCTTTATGATTCCATTGACCCCCACAACATTTGACTTCAACAAACTCTCATGTTAAGGTGGGTCTTACTATGAGACTGTTGCAGTTTTTCATACCATTAGAATACCTCTGAAATTTGATAGGCCATCAATGAATACGAATCATCGAAACTTCTTATTGTCATCCATTACTCAATTCAGAGCCAGTTCACCAATCAGGACAGTCATCTACCATTATCAACCTCCCCTGAGGGTGTTGCAACTATCTACATCATCATACATCTTTATTTACAATCCCACATTTTCGTTTCATGACACAAGCATGTGACATGTCTTGCAGTTCCTCTCTTCACTCTTCCTTATAATGGCACTCTCAAAAAAATAAACCTTGATGTATTTTGGCTATATGTATGCTCCTAACCTCACACATCAGGGGGCATCTATTATCACCGAAAAAGCATCTGCAGCATTACACACAATAGTTGAAGAAAGACATCAATTCCAACAGCAATTAGTACACCTACAGCATCAAAATCCATCAAAAAGGCATAAATCTATATACTCAGTCCAAAAATTAAAGTGCACAAATTCACCAAAGGAAGCATGTGCACTATCCACAGAATGCGCGGGCCAACACAATCGTAATTGTGCATTTTGCATAGAATTCACAAGATGCATGACTATCTACGAGCAATGTTGTGCACTTCTCATGAATGATACATTTATGAATCTTGTTGTCCTCTCAACAACTTCCATTATGACCTCCAACACAATTTGACACTCAGATCTGAGTGAAATCTAGCTTGGAGGTTGGTCAAGGGCTAGGAAGTGCCCTAAAAGTCCCCTTGTTCTCACTATGAACCAATTGTATCTTTCCATGAATGCAAATTATAAATATGTTCCATGGGTGTGCTAGAAAAATAAGAACTTCAAGGTATTGTTATGCGGCAAGAATTATTCTTGGAGAATCCTCTTTTCTCTTTGAATCATTCAATCACTATAGCAAGGTCCATTCCACTCACCTCTTGAGAGGATTGGCATTGTATTTCTTCACCATTGTCACTTTCCATTGTATGAATAGAAGATATCTCTATTAGGTAACTCAAGAGCCCTCCCAAGGAGGAAGAGGGGATTCATAAGTCCATGTCATTCTCTATGGTGTTATCCTATCAATACATTGATCCATTGGTATGTATATGTTTGTCATTTTTTGTTTTCATTGTTCTAGTTCTTGCAAACTTCTCTAACATATATTTCCTTTTGTTTTTGTTTTTATTTCCTTGTTTCATGTGTATTTGGTTATATAATCAACTCAAAAACCTTTATCTTGTTTAGTTGACTTAAATAGGCAAGTAAGTGTTATGTTTTTTCTCACCCACGTCACAAAACCAACACAACACTTAGCATTCCAGCATCATTCAAAAAAGGAGATGTCTTCCTTGGGATCCTTTGTGCCCTTATATCGATTGGTCAGTTCAAATTTGGTAATGGGATGGAAGCACACCTTTATAAACTCGGTTACCTTCTCCTAGGTATGAATATTCGGTCGATGGGTCAGCCACCACCTCGTCGAGGTCCCTCAAGCCACAACATACATGGCATAAAGTATCTACTCTACGAGGACAATCTTCTCCATTTGGACCAGGAATGTCTCCATTGGCCTAGTACCATCAAACCCCGGAGCGTCACAAAGTTTAGACCTTATCCATCGCACTACATTTGTGCTCCACGTGCATCGCCTTGTTCACACCTCATAAATCATATGCTTCCATCTATCCAAGGAATCCTTAGAATCAAGGTCATAAGACTTGACACTCCTCCAACTTGATTGATCTTCTATGGTGGGGTTGATGTAGTCCTCCCTATGCATCATGACATTGTAGATATTTTTGTTAGTTTTTGAGCTATTATTAGGTTTCTTTTCAATTTACTAGATAACAATAACATGGGTAGGATCACTAAGAGAAACACAATCACAAGATACACAACATTTATCTTGGGAAATACTCATGGGGGAGAAAACCCACCAAAACCTTCCTTAATATAGATAGCCAATACAATGCCAAGACAATAAACCAAACACTAGAGAATATCCACCACTGAGAAATATGCCTCTCTCTTCCTTCTTCTCCCAACTATAGTTACCAAACTTGCACATTGAGTGAGAGAATGAATGAGTGATCAAATGAGGCATTGGCTTCCTTTATTTAAAAAAACTGGCAGGTGTTAGAAAGGTGTCTCTTCACTGGGCAGGGCTGACTTGTCTTCTTAGTCATTAAAACCACTTTAATTAGCCTGGGGGGTGACTTCTCAATTTTCATATTATATTTAGGGTTTGACCAATCCACAAAAGGGGATTTGGTCAATTACAATGCCGACATGATCAATTCACAAAATGGGATTGATCTAATTAATAATGACTCAATAAATAAATAGAATACTCTTTGCAGTTACAATATTTCAACACTCCCCATTAACAAGAAGGGTATTCTAAAACATCATCAGGAGAGAGAGAGGGAAGCAACATCAACATCATCTAGAACACTGACTGGCATATCTATAAAACATCATAATTTTTTCTCATCATCATCGTTCACAACATGGAGCTGGAGTAACATCATCATCCTCATCAACATGAGGCTAAAGTAACATCATCATCATCTTTAGCATGAGGCTAAAGTAACATCATTATCTTCTTTAGCATGAGGCTAAAGTAATATCATCAACATATTTAGCGTGAGGATAAAGTAACATCATCATCTTCTTTAGCATGAGGCTAAAGTAATATCATAAACATCTTTATCATGAGGCTAAAGTAACATCAGCATCTTCATCTTTAGCAAGAACCTAAAGTGGCATCATCATCATCTACATCAACATGGATTAGTATAACACTAATACATCATCATCATCAATAACAACACAAGGTTGATACAACATCAACAACAACAGTATCACATCACGAAGGTTGGAGCATCATCAACAACAGCAACATCACAACACGAAGGATAGAGCACCATCAACAACATCAGCATCACAACACGAAGGCTAGAGCATCATCAACATCATCACTAGACTGGAAATCTTCAACACAAAGCTAGCATCTCAACAACATCATTACAAAGATGGAAATATTCATCACAAGGCTGGCATCTCAACAACATCAACATGAAGCTGGAAATCTTCAGCACAATTCTGGAATCTCAACAACATCAGCACGAAGTTGGAAATCTTCAGCACTAGGCTGGCATCACAACAACATCAACACGAAGTTGGAAATCTTCAGCATGAAGCTGGAAATCTTCAGCACGAAGCTGGAAATCTTCATCATAAAGCTAGAAATATTCAGTAATAGGATGGAATCACAACAACATCAACACGAAGCTAGAAATCTTCAACACTAGGTTGGCATCACAACAACATCAACACAAAGCTATAAATCTTCAACAGTAGGCCAACATCACAACAACATCATAACGAAGCTGGAAATATTTAGCAATAGGCTGGAATCACAACACTACTCCCCCTTTCAAGGGAGGTCCTTTCGGACTACACCAAGATTATCTTGAATGTGCTAAAACTTTACACAATATAGAGGCTTGGTCAACACCTCTGCAACATATTCATCCGTGCTAACAAACTGGAGCTTTATGTCTCCTCTTTGCATCATATCACGAATGTAATGATATTGCATCTCTATGTGTTTTGACTTGTCATGGAACATAGGGTTCTCTATCATCTTTATGCAACTTTGGTTATCACATAGGATCACGGTTTCTTCCATATCCAGATCGAATAGACCTGTCAACAACTTTCGAAGCCATATGGCTTCACAACTGGTGGAACATGTAGCAATGTATTATGCTTCTTCTGTGCTGAGAGAAATGCTTGATTGCTTCCTACTCTACCATGAGGTCATGGTTGACCCCAGAATGAAACAACATCCTAAAGTTCTCTTTCTATCAGAGACACTTCTAGCCCAATCTGAATCGGTATAACCACTCATATTGAAGTCACGATCTCCATTATAACTGAGAACACAATCTAATGTACCCTAAAGGTACCTCATCACATGTTTTGTAGAAACTAGGTGAACATGTCTGGGATCTACCATAAATTGACTCAAGGTGTTCACAGCAAAACATATATCTGGCATGGTGTTCATCAGATACATCAAAAATCCAATGACCTATCTGTATAGTGTAGCATCAATCAATTCTGACGAAGTATCAACCAAGAGATTCAACTTTGTTTCCATGGGTGTATTCATGGATTTGCACTCCAACATATCAAATCTCTTTAGTATTTCAACTGCATACTTCCCTTGGTTAAGGAAAATCTTCTCTGGGCTCTGCGAAACTTCAAGACCTAAGAAATAAAGAATTAGGTCTTTCATCAAACTCTGTAGTGATCTTCTTCTGCAATCTGTGATGATATTTCCTTCATCTTGTCAAGAATGCATCATCTACATATATTAGTAACATCACTGGTTCAACATTCATAACCTTGAGATAAAGGTTAGAATCAACTTTACTCTTGGTAAGGCCCAAGCTCTTCAGGAAACTGTCAATTCTTCCATATCAATCTCTAGGAGCTTGCTTCTGTTAGACAACNGGGGGGGGGGGGGGGGGTGAATCAGTTGTTACCATGCTTAAACAATTATGGTTCTTTTAAACTCTTTATAGAGACACTAAATGATGGTCACAATAATGTAGAGAAATAAACAATGGTACTTTCATCATCATTCACATATATGAGAAACACAGAGACAGATATTTTCTCGAGGAAACCCATGCAGGGTAAAAACCTATTTTTATTTATATGATAAGTAATGGTTACAATTTTTACAGTATCATACATATGAGCACCAACTCATAATGAGGCTACAACCTCATTTTTGCAAGCTGCAACTTGCTGAGACTGTTTTCTCTAGCACCCACTAGAAGGAAGCACCAACTCCCTGGTTTCTCTAGCACCCACTAGAAGGAAGCACCAACTAGAAGGAAGCACCAAATCCCTGTGTTCAAGCACCCACCTGAACCTTTGAGGACACCAGTCCTCCCTAGCTCCTCCCAACCACCCTGAAATATAAATCTTTGCTACTGAATTTATTACAGTGATATGATGTTCAACGATGGCTTACCTAACTTATCACTGTTCTGTTGCATTTCGTTGCTCTGTCTGCCTCATTGCCTTTCTGCTCACATCACTTGCGCTGTCTGTTCTTCCACTTTTTGTGATCTGTGCGCCATGTCCATTCACTGCACAGTTTCTCTTCTGTGCTATTCAGCTGCTGCAATCTCCTACTTTTTCACACATGAATCACCTTCACCAAAAATAACCACAGCAAACTCCTGCAGCAACAGCAACCTAATCTCTTCTCTGTACCATGTATTTATATCTTCTGTGCACCTTATGCATGTAGTGTTCACAATGCCTCTACATGCTGACTCTGCACCATTATCCTCCACCTCTCGAGTGCTCTGTATGATTATCATCGTGACTCTTCAGCTTCTCTGGCCGTTTTCCCATGCGTTCAACATCACTGGATGTTATGTTGAGATTCCTCTGCCTCTCTGGCAGTTGAGACTCTTCATTTTCTCTATGACAGTCGAGCTCACCTTATCTGTTTTAGTTACAAGCTTCCACGCTCATCCATCTGTTAATCCCTTCTAAGAATAGTCTTTCTTCACTTGGACGAAGCTTGGAGCTCTTCATCTCCTTTGGCGATCAAACAGGGGTCTCTTCGAATTCTCTAGCAGATGCCATCAATGGTTTCTGGTAGTTTCACTGTGTCATGCATCAGTATCTCTTCGATCAACACTTGATCTGACGGTTCAGATTACATCGCGGTTTCCCCTATCGCGATATCGACATTCTTGTTGCATTGTGTTCTTTGCCTCTCAAATTCGCAATCCTCGAAACTCCGATATGGAGCTTATCTGGACTGACTCCTTCTCTTCCTGTGACCAAGGGTTGTTACCACAGGCTTATGCATTTATTCTTTCCCTTTTGAATTTGCGATCCCTGAAACTCTGATATGGAGTTATATCTACAGTCTAGATCCAAGCTTGATTTTAATGGCTGCGATTGAATCGCGATATCGCATATCGTGAAATCAGGATTCTTGTTGCATTGTGTTCTTTGCCTCTCCAAATCGCGATTCGTGAAACTCCGATATGGAGTATGATCAATGATTCAGATCTGATCTCTATTTAACGGCTGTGATTGAATCGTGATTTCGCATATCACGAAATCGGCATTCCTGATGTAAAGTGTTTTTGTCACTTCAAAGTCCCGATCCCTAATGCCTCTCCATTGACTGGAATCAATGGTTCAGATTCAACCTTAATCTGACGACTCAGATTACATCGCAATTTCACATATCGTGAAATTGGCATTCCTGATGTCAAGTGGTTTTGTCACTTCAAAGTCCTGATCCCCGATGCCTCTCCATTGACTGGAATCAACGGTTCAGATTCAACCTTAATCTGACGGCTCAGATTACATCGCGATTTCACATATCGTGAAATCGGCATTCCTGATGTCAAGTGGTTTTGTCACTTCAAAGTCCCGATCCCCAATGCCTCTCCATTGACTGGAATCAATGGTTCAGATTCAACCTTAATCTGACGGCTCAGATTACATTGCGATTTCACATATCGCAAAATCGGGGTTTCTGATGTATTGTTTATTTGACATCTCCAACACGCGATCCCCGAAACTCCGACGTTGACTAGAATTAACGGTCCAGATTAAAGCTTGATCTGACAGCTTATATTTCATCACGATTTTTCATATTGCGATTACGTCCTCTTCTCCTTCCACTTTAAAGACCAGGTTCTCCCCGATCCAATGGTGGTCGAACACTGCGCATGGATATAACGGTTGAGATCTGTTCTCCTCTTCAGTGCCCTCTTCTTGTCTTTCTTTAGATCTGACGGCCCTCATGCTGTCGGGAATTTTGGATGGGATCCAACGATCAGAAATGATTCTCGGGCCTTCAATCATTCGATCTTCCTGGACTTATCTTCTCTTTGCCTGTTGATCATCGTTGTTGCACTCAAGCCATCATTACTGCTATACTTGCCATCAATGACAAGCTTATGCTTCCTGTAAAACATTTGCCAACAATCTCCCCCTTTGGCATTGATGGCAACTAAGGAACCCGAATTCTTTTCTCCCCCTTTGACATCAATGTCAAAGAAGAGACATGCTCCCCCTGAGCTATTGCAGTAATTTTAGGAGGCATTTAGATATTCAAACAATACAAATCTCCCCCTAACAAGATGGACTCTTTTAGGTGTGAAACGAAATGACACCCAGCTTATGTCTGAGATATTCAAACGGTGTCTTGGCTAGGAGCTTAGTAAAGATGTCTGCAATTTGTTCTATAGTGGGAATGTAATGGACCTAAACAGTCTTATTGGTGACCTTCTCTCTCAGAAAATGATATTTTATGAGAATATGTTTTGTCTTGGAGTGGAGGACAAGATTTTTAGACACACTGATGGCACTTGTGTTGTCACAATGAATTGGGATCGGTGCAGTATATTTTACCTCTAAGTCTGCAAGTGTCTGAATCATCCATAATACCTATGTGCAGCAGGTAGCAGCAGCAATGCACTTTGCCTCTGTGGTTGATAAAGAAATGGAACCTTTTTTTTTACTGAGCCAGGCCACTAAGAAGTTACCCAAGAAGAATGCTCCTCCACTGGTGCTTTTTCTCTCATCAACACAATTTGCCCAATCTGCATCTGAATAAGCAGACAACTGAAGACATTGATTTATGGGATACCACAGACCATAAGTCATTGTTTCTTTTAAGTACCTGAATATTCTTTTGACAGATTTCAAATGACTCTGTTTAGGTGCAGCCTGATATCTTCCTACCATTCCTACAGCATGCATTATGTCTGGGCGAGATGTTGTGATGTACAACAGGCTTCCTTTCATTGATCGATATGAGCTTTGATCAACATCAAGTGAATCATCATCCTTGATTAATTTACATCCAGTTACCATTGGTGTACCCATAGGTTTAGAATCTTCCATTTGAAACATTTTCATCATTTCTCTTAAATATTTTCCTTGAGAAATGAAGATCCCATCGGGCCTCTGAGTAATTTGCAGACCAAGGAAGAATGACAGTTCTCCTATCATAGACATTTCAAATTCAGACTCCATGGCAGAAGCAAACCATTGTACCAGTGAATCCTTATTACATCCAAAGATGATTTCATCTACATAGACCAGTACGATGAGCAAATCATTATCCTCTGTCTTAATATACAGATTGTTGTCAGTTGTTCCTCTCTTGAACCCTTTGTCTTTGAGATACGTATCCAGTCTGTGATACCATGCTCGAGGGGATTGTTTTAAACCATATAAAGATTTCTTCAACTTGCATACTAAGTCAGGGTTATCAGACAATTTGAAGCCCTCTAGTTGTTCCATATAGACTTCTTCACTTAAATCTCCATTGAGAAAGGCTGACTTGACATCCATTTTGTAGACTTTAAACCTTTTATGACAAGCATAGGCAAGAAACATTCTGATAGCTTCTAATCTTGCTACGGGTGCAAATGTTTCATCAAAATCTAGTCCTTCTATCTGAGCATAGCCTTTACAGACTAACCTCGCTTTGTTCATGATAACTTGTCCTTGCTCATTCAACTTATTCTTAAAGATCCATTTGGAGCCAATGGCATTTTTACCTTCGGGTCTTTGAACCATCTCCCATGTATTTTTTTTCTCAGTCTGATCAAGTTCTTCATTCATTGCTTTAACCCAGTGATCATATGTGCTAGCTTCATTAAAATTCTTGGGTTCTAGCATGGATATGAGAGCTATATAAGATTGTTCGGTGGTTTTGATTAGCTTTCTCCTGGTTTGTACCCGTTTGTCTTTTTCTCCAATTATCTGACTTGCAGGATGATTCTTTTGAATGATTCTGGAGGAGGAATTTGTAGTTGACTGCTGATTTGAGTTTGTCTGAGTGTCTGAGTCTTCATCTGATTCAGAGTCTTCGTTTTCTGATTCTTGGACCTGTTCATCTTCAGCTTTAGTTGTGTCTTCTGTAGAAGTCTCATTACCGTACACCTATCTTGCTAGGATTCCTTCATCAATTTTTACATCAATACAGTCAACCATTTTATGCAGCCTCTTATTATAGCATCTGTATCCTTTACTATTTGTAGCATACCCTAAGAAAATGCCTTCATCCGCCCTGTCATCGTATTTGCCGAGGTTTTCATCATTATTCTTTATGTAGCATTTACTCCCAAAGACTCTGAAGTGTTTGATTGAGGCAGGTCTTCCAAACCATAATTCATAAGGTGTTTTGTCACTTTGTGGTCTGAGGTGAGCCTTGTTAAGAACATGGATTGTTGTGTGTATTGATTCTACCCAGTAGATTTGACCAATGTTTTTCTCATTCATCATTGACCTGGCCATTTCCTGCACTTTTTTGTTCTGCCTTTCAACTACTCCATTTTGTTTTGGAGTTCTTGGTATTGTATATTCTCTCTTGATCCCATGCTCATCGCAGAATTCCTTGAAGTCTCTTGACATAAACTCTCCTCCCTGGTCTAATCTTACTGCCTTTAACCTCTTCCCTATTTGAGTCTCAGTTAAAGCCTTAAATATCTTAAACTTCTCAAATGCTTTAGTTTTTTCTTTGAGAAAGGCTACCCAAGTAAGTCTGGAGTAATCATCGATAATCAGCATGAAGTAGTTTTCTTTCCCCATGCCTTCCTGTCTTGATGGTCCACATAAATCCATATGAACTATTTGGAGTGGTTTCTCTGTTGAAGTAAAGCTCTTGGACTTAAAATGTGTCATGTTTTGCTTCCCTACTTGACAGGGTTTACACACTGAATCTTGGGGCTTTGATATTTTTGGAAGATCTTTTACCGCCTTGAGGTTTTTGAGTTTGATTAAGTGGTCAAAGTTTAGATGTCCAAGTCTTCTATGACATAACCAGCTTTCATCATGTTTTCTTAGATGACATTCTTCTCTATTTTCTTTCAGCACATATACATTAATTTTTGTCCTTATGCCTTTGGCCACTACTTGTCCTGAGTTTACAAACTTTATCTTACAATCCTTGGACGTGAACAACACCTCGCATCCTTTGTCACATATTTGACTTACACTAAGCAGATTATGTTTCATCCCATCCACAAGTAGAACATCTTGGGCTTTTCCTTTTCCATTACTTAGGCTCACCATCCCTTTTCCTTTTATATTCCCTGGAGCATCATTTCCAAAGGTTACGGTTCCTAATTTACTTTCACTTAGCAATAGAAACTTTCCTTTGTCTCCCGTCATGTGTTTGGAGAAACCACTATCTATATACCAAGGTTTCATTTTTCTTTGAGCCGATAATACTAATCCACATTTGTTACTTTCCTTCTTCTTCCAAAACTTGACATTTTCAACAGGAGATTTCAAATCTGGTTCATAGTTCCTTAATCGACAGTTAATAGATTTATGTCCAAAGTTGTGACAAGTGTAGCATTCCACCTCATTATTCAATAAGTCAAACTTATTGTTGCAGTGTTGCCTACTTATTAATTGTTGATTATTTCTTGCCCTCCTTAGTTGTATGTGTCCAGAATTAATTTGGCAATTTGCAGTCTGTGAAGGATTATTACCTGAATGTATCATTCTCTGTTGTGGGAAGTATTTATTCCTTTGAAATCTTAATTGCTCATTTCTAGGTCTTAAGGAACACTTTACAGCTTTGTGACCGAAGTTAGAACAATAGAAACAATAGCCATAGAAAAATTCTTTGTACCTGGAAAATGGTTGTCTTCTTTCAACAAATTGATTTATTTCTTGCTGATGACGTCTTTTAGTAGAAAGAACATTGTTTATTCATCCTACAGATTCATTCCTGACACCATTTTCTTTATTCATCCTGGGTTGCTTATTGTCTTCCTTTATTTCTACAGGTTTGTTATTGTCATTAGTTGTACTTTTGACAAACTTGATGGGTTCTTCATTTCCTGTCTTCTCACTGCTTGATCCCTCTTCATAACCCAAACCAGTTTTTATCTTTGGATTCCTTTGTTGATTCAAAATGGTGGTTAATCCTTCTGAGGCTTTGATACTTGACAAATTCTGATTATACAAGGCTTGAAACTTCTCCATTTCTTTCCTTGTTTTCACTACTTCTTGTTATAATGATTCACATCTTGCCTTCTCTTCTAGTAGTTGTTGTTTCAGAGTCTCTTCGATTTTCTTTGCCTCTTCCAATTCTACCTTTAGTAGGACAAGGTCTTCACCAGGTTCTTTACTGTCTTTCTCGAACTGTATCAACAGTTGTCTTTGCTTTCTGTTCTTGATTCTTAGTCTGTCAATCTCTTCCAATGCACTGATCAGTTCTCCTTCCATGTCAACCACAGCTTCTTCTTCATTAACGTCACTCCCTGTGCTATTATTGTCATAGTCCTCTTTGGCCATAAGTGTGAATTCATTTAGTTTATCTTCGATAGATGAATCATTATCCTCATCATCTGAAGGGACATCATCATTGTTTGCACAAAGACTTTTCTTCTTAAAGTTATTCTCTTTAAAGAAATTTTTGTGTTTGTATTTCTCCTCATCATCACAAGTCTGATCCTTTCCTTTGTGGGGACATTTGTTTGCAAAATGACCTATCCTACCAAAGTTAAAACATTTGAAGGGAAATTTTCCTTTGTATTTTCCTGATCCCTTCTTCAGTCTCTTCACAAATTTTGCTTCAATTTCATCGTGCTCAGAATCCTCATTCTTGTCTGCTTTAAATGATGCTTCTCTGGAGGTGGGTTTATCTTTAACTATTCTCATTTCATATGCAGTCAATGTTCCGAGAAGTTGGTCAAACTGCAAGGTTTTCAGATCATTAAGTTCTTCTATAACAGAGACCTTCGGGTTGAACCTATCTGGGAGAGATCTCAAGATTTTCTGAACTAAAGAAGGTTCCCCAATTGTTTCACCAAGTGCCTTCATTGCATTTACCAATTCTTCTATTCTCAKAAAGTATTTTCCAATAGTTTCATMTTCCTTCATCTTCAGCTRTTCAAACTGTATTCTGTAGGTTTGAAGCTTTGCATCCTTTACCTTCTCATTACCTTCATAACTRTTAATGAGTTTGTCCCACATTTCTTTGGCAGTTCCTAGATGCATAACTTTTACGAATTCTGCTTCTGCAAKCCCACTCAAGATAGCATTCATAGCCTTAKCRTTGAAGCTAAATTCTAGTTTGTCATCCTTATTAGCTAGCACAACTGGATTTACATAACCAGTCTCTACCACATCCCAGACATCTGCACCTAAAGCCATTATGTAGGTTCTCATTCTAACTTTCCAGAAGGCAAAGTTTGTTCCATTGAACAGAGGGGCCTTATTGATTGAATTTCCTTCATGGATTGACATGTTTAAGCTCTAGGATCTACCCTTAGATAAAGGGGCTGGCTCTGATACCAATTGTTAGACAACTGAGAGGGGGGGGTGAATCAGTTGTTACCGTGCTTAAACAATTATGGTTCTTTTAAACTCTTTGTAGAGACACTAAATGATGATCACAATAATGTAGAGAAATAAACAATGGTACTTTCAGCATCATTCACATATATGAGAAACACAGAGACAGATATTTTCCCGAGGAAACCCATGCAAGGTAAAAACCTTTTTTTCTTTATATGATAAGTAATGGTTACAATTTTTACAGTATCATACATATGAGCACCAACTCATAATGAGGCTACAACCTCAGTTTTGCAAGATGCAACTTGCTGAGAGCACCAACTCTCTATTTTCTCTAGCACCCACTAGAAGGAAGCACCAACTCCCCAGTTTCTCTAGCACCCACTAGAAGGAAGCACCAACTCCTTGGTTTCTCTAGCACCAACTAGAAGGAAGCACCAAATCCCTATGTTCAAGCACCCACCTGAACCTTTGAGGACACCAGTCCTCCCTAGCTCCTCCCAACCACCTTGAAATATAAATCTTTGCTACTGAATTTATTACAGTGATATGATGTTCAACGATGGCTTACCTGACTTATCACTGTTCTGCTGCATTTCGTTGCTCTGTCTGCCTCATTGCCTTTCTGCTCACATCACTTGCATTGTCTGTTCTTTCGCTTTTTATTGTCTATGTGCCATTTCCATTCATTGCACAGTTTCTCTTCTATGTTATTCAGCTGCTGCAATCTCCTACTTTTTCACACATGAATCACCTTCACCAACAACAACCATAGCAAACTCCTACAGCAACAGCAACCCGATCTCTTCTCTGTACTGTGTATTTATAGCTTATGTTCACCTTGCGCATGCAGTGTTCTCAATGCCTCTGCATGATGACTATGCACCGTTATCCTCCACCTCTCGAGTGCTCTGTATGATTATCATCGTGACTCTTCAGCTTCTCTGGCCGTTTTCCCACGCGTTCAACATCACTGGATGTTATGTTGAGATTCCTATGCCTCTCTGGCAGTTGAGACTCTTTGTTTTCTCTGTGAAAGTCGAGCTCACCTTCTCTGTTTTAGTTAAAAGATTCCATGCTCATCCATCTGTCAATCCCTTCTAAGAATAGTATTTCTTCACTTGGATGAAGCTTGGAGCTCTTCATCTCCTCTGGCGATCACACAGGGGTCTCTTCGAATTCTCTAGCAGACGCCATCAATGGTTTCTGGTAGTTTCACTGTGTCGTGCATCAGTATCCCTTCGATCAACACTTGATCTGACGGTTCAGATTACATCGCGGTTTCCCCTATCATGATATCGGCATTCTTGTTTCATTGTGTTCTTTGCCTCTCGAATTCACGATCCCCGAAACTCCGATATGGAGCTTATCTGGACTGACTCCTTCTCTTCCCGTGACCAAGGGTTGTGACCATAGCCTTATGCATTTGTTCTTTCCCTTTTGAATTCACAATCCTCGAAACTCCAATATGGAGTTACATCTATGGTCTAGATCCAAGCTTGATTTTAATGGCTACGATTGAATCACGATATCGCATATCGTGAAATCTGGATTCTTGTTGCATTGTGTTCTTTGCCTCTCCAAATCACGATTCGCGAAACTCCGATATGGAGTATGATCAACGGTCCAGATCTGATCTCTATTTAACGGCTGCGATTGAATCGTGATTTGGCATATCACAAAATCGGCATTCCTGATGTCAAGTGTTTTTGTCACTTCAAAGTCCCGATCTCTGATGCCTCTCCATTGACTGGAATCAACGGTTCAGATTCAACCTTAATATGACGGCTTAGATTACATCGCGATTTCACATATCGCGAAATCGGCATTCCTGATGTCAAGTGGTTTTGTCACTTCAAAGTCCCGATCCCCGATGCCTCTCCATTGACTGGAATCAACGGTTCAGATTCAACCTTAATCTGACGGCTCAGATTACATCGCGATTTCACATATCGTGAAATCGGGGTTTCTGATGTATTGTTTATTTGACATCTCCAACACGCGATCCCTGAAACTCTAACGTTGACTGGAATTAATGGTCCAGATCAAAGCTTGATCTGACGGCTCAGATTTCATTGTGATTTTTCATATTGTGATTACGCCCTCTTCTCCTTCCACTTTAAAGACCGTGCAGGTTCTCCTCGATCCAATGGTGGTCGGACACTGTGCACAGATCTAATGGCTGAGATTTGTTCTCCTATTCAGTGCCCTCTTCTTGTCTTTCTTTAGATCTGACGGCCCTCATGCTGTCGGGAATTTTGGATGGCATACAACGATCAGAAATGATTCTCGGGCCTTCAATCATTCGATCTTCCTGGACTTATCTTCTCTTTGCCTGTTGATCATTGCTGTTGTACTCAAGCCATCATTACTGTTGTACTTTCCATCAATGACAAGCTTATGCTTCCTGTAAAACATTTGCCAACAGCTTCAACCTGTACATATCCTTCTTCAACCTGCAGACCTGAGTCTTTCTATCTTCAACTTCAAACCAAATTTTCACATTATATTGAACCAATCTGGTACATGTGCTCAGTTGCAACTCAATCTACACAATCATATGCTAGCTCTATGTGCTTTCTGCAAAGAACTATCTGTCTCACTGCTAGAGAGTATGTCCTCTCCTCTTTTTGCAACTATTCTTCTGGAAGTGGGATTCTGCACCTGCAATTGTTCTGAAGTTGAAAATGGTTGCTCCATTCTCACTGTGACTGCTGAAATATGAGAGTAACTCCTCTACTTCATCATGGCAACAACTTCATCTGAAACTGAAAGTGGCTCAATAACTGATACCGAAGGAAGATCTTCTTCTTCTTTCATGGATGTAACCCTATATTTTATTGTAGTCATGTCTCCATGACCCAACTAATGTAATGCACCAAATTCCACTCAATTTTAAATATGGGGATTGCTCCCCTTGCATCTCATACTATATAGTAATCATGATTGTTCTGGTTGTCTTCATAAATACTGGAACTATTTATCCAATTACTGGAGTAAGTGTCTCATCATAGTCTTCTCCCTCTTGCTAGGATAATCCTTTGGACACAAATCATGCTTTGTACATATGCAACATGCTTCATCTGTTTAAATCAATATTGGAAGTCAATACTAACTTCTCTTATAGTCTCATGGAAGAATACATATCCTAGTCTTTATGACTGGATTCCTTCTTTGTTACTGAAACAAGGGAGTCTTCCTGGGAGATTTCATATCTCCTAGAAGTTTTTGAAGCTACAATCTAGTCTTCTCATGGCATATGTCTCCCAATCCTATAAGTTGTCTCTTTATTTGATCCTTTCTGAGATCAGGCTTACTCTTGATTTCTTCTGAGTCTACAAGGACTTCATCATCTCGTATAGGGTATACTTGGTGTTGAATACCAAGTATAAATATGAAAAGTTGAGTCAGACTTCAAACGAGTTATGCTTCCTGTCAAGGTGGCTTCATTATCCTTTGAACAAGTGTATTGTGAGTTCTTGTTCTAATGTTCGGTCATCTTTGGAGCCTTCTGTTCCTTACAATCAATCTCCATATGAGATACTCTAGATTTCAAAAGACAACTTCTTCTTCATCTTCTTTGGTACATGAATCTATATGGTTATATACATAGTCTTCTTCATGTCTCATCTAATATGTTTCCTTCTGCAACCTTCACTACATCTTCCTCAGGGTTATCACCTGTAACCTTAAACAAGGTCAACAAAACAACAAGCAAGAATATTACTCTTTTTATAATAGTAAATAAAACAATAGCACGAACAATCGTCACAGTAGCTCCTTTAGATATTTCACTTGTGACTTGTTTGAAACAAGGATCAAAAGTAAGAAATACAATACGAAATGAGATCAACACTCTTCTAGTGTTGTGATCAAACATTCATCCATGGTAACCTGGAACTAACACAAGAAGTTTATCCTAGAGGAGATGTTAGTTGTATCTGGTAAATGATTACAGTGAGCATTTATATCAATATGCTCACATGCTACCAAGTATAATACTTTTCAAAGACTTCTACCTTAACTATAGTGTTTACTTGTAAAGGGGTAGTTATCAACTTGGCATGTGCAATTTTGAATCTTATCAACTTAATTAATCAAACCTGGAACCTAGAGCCTTGTCCTCAAGAATGAGTGTGTTGCTTTTCTTCCAAGTCTTCTTCACTCAAGATGACAAGTGCTTTATTCAACCTTTCTTCTATACTAAGACAATAGGTTATCTTGACAGAAAGTTGGGTTAGAGGATGAACTCTATGATCTCAACTTTAATCAATCTAATACTTTGACTTAAATTTTGACCAAAGGTTAGTACGATGGCCATAGCTTCAACATGCAACCTAGATCAAAATAATGTCATAACAAATAGATGCATATCAAAATAATCAAACCTAGGTTGCATTATTCCTATGAATGTGTTGGATCTTGAGATCCTTCTGGATCTATGGTAAGAGATCTCTTCTTCTGCAAATACCCTTTAAATATTAACAATTTAAAAATATGTGAATACATATCTCTGATAGTATTTGCAGGTAGTGGCACCATATGGTAGCAATGATAATAATTACCAACTATTAAAAACTTCAAGGGTGACTACAACTGGTAGTGCAACTGACACTTCAATTTATACTGCAACTGATTCTGAAACTACAACTACAAATGTAACTTACGGTTTTATGAGGAAACCCAAATTTTTCAAACTTCAAATTTTGAAATTCTAATCTAGGGGATAGATGCGTTGAGTTGAGGCGAGTAAGTTGGTGCAGTTAGATTTCTAAAAATCCAAATTTTACCCCTTGAAACTGAGCTTGCAGAAATATGGACTAGTACTTCTGGTACTGGTTCTGGTTTCCTGGTTTTCTGGTACATCTAGTTTTCTGGTACTTCTAGTTTTATGGTTTTATGGTTTTTTGGTACCAGTAAAAAGTAGGGTTTGACTTTTTGGAGTATTTTACCACTGAAAATGTGCACTCAAGGTGCCAAAGAGTTAACTAATTCTAGGTCACACTTTTCTATATATTTTTTAGACTAATATTCCTCTTCAAATAAAATCCCTAATTTTCTTGTAGGGAAACAATGATGTTTTTCTTTATCCAGTGAAATATGCTCTCTTCAGCTTAGCTTTGAAACCATGTTAAGTTTTGAGCTATTTTTAAGTTTTTTTTCAATTTACTAGATAACAATAGCATAGGTAGGATCACTAAGAGAAACACAATCACAAGATACACAACATTTATCCTGGGAAACCCTCATGGGGGAGAAAACCTAGCAAAAACTCCCTTAATATAGATAGCGAATACAATTCCAAGACAATAAACCAAACACTAGAGAATATCCTCCATTGAGAAATGTGCCTCTCTCTTCCTTCTTCTCCCAACTGCAGCTACTAAACTTGTGCACTGAGTGAGCGAATGAGTGAGTGATCAAATGAGGTGTTGGATTCCTTTATTTATACAAACTGGCAGGTATTGGAAAGGTGTCTCTTCACTGGGTAGGGCCAAATTGTCTTATTAGTGGTTAAAACCACTTTAATTAGCTCAGGGGACGACTTCTCAATTTGCATATTATATTTAGGGTTTGACCAATCCACAAAATGGGATTTGGTTAATTACAATGCATGACATGATCAATTCATAAAATGGGATTGGTCTAATTAATAATGACTCAATAAATAAATAGATAACTCTTTGCAGTTACAATATTTCAACAATTTTCAATGGTTGATCTCTACGCATCCTTGTCGATGGGTTCATTGTAGCGGTATCCTTCAAATGGATCAAGTGACATGACCATGCACATGCTTTCAGTCTCAAATGACATTTGGCACTTTTTCAAATTCAACACCGCATTGTTATCAAAATCCTAGTCTATTCCTAGCAATGTGTTAGAAATAAAATATCATGGAGAAATAAAATAAAACAAATGCAGAAATAAAACACTAAATATACATAATATAATAGAGACACAGATATATGTGGTTCACCCAATGTGGGCTACGTCCACTAGAGAAATTTCCAGGTCCTTCCTTTTTATTATCTAGCAAAATGAAGGGATACAACCTACATCACACCCATTGTAACTTCCTCTTCTTTCTATAACAATATCCTCTCTTAGAATACAATATCTATTCACATACATAGTCACAATACAATTCTGTCAAGAAAAGAGGGTTTCCTTCTAGGCCAAAAAACACTAACAAAAATTCTACCATCGGATTTGCAACCTTATAATGAACGATTCAGATTGACTATGAAATTACAATATTTTATAAGGAAATTTTCCCAAAACAAATTCCTCAAGGGCTCAGCCCCCGAACCCCTAACAGAAGGGGGATAGGTGTACCTGCATATAAATCAGGAAGATAATCAGACTCCACAACCAACAATCTCTCACTTGGAGACTAATCACAAAAACTCCACTATTGTTGTACCTGTTGGACTATGATCCACCTTGGACCTAGAAAATTTATCATCTTCACCTTCATGCTTGAATACCAACTGAAACAAAGTAGGAACTCAATTTCTCCCTAGTTAATACCTTTGTTAACATGTCTACAAGATTCTAGATAGTATGTATCTTTTCCAACTTCAATTGTCCATATACCAAGACAGATCGTATGAAATGGTACCTAAGTTGTATATGTTTAGTGTTATAATGGAAGGTTGATTTCTTTGCAAGATGAATGGCACTCTCATTGTCACATTATAACCTGCTATTCTCCTAATTCTTTCCCAATTCCTCCATAAACATTTGTAACTAAATCATCCCTTTACTAGCCTCTATAGAAGCAACATACTCTACTTTTGTTTTTGAAAGTGCAACAATGTTTTACAGTTTTGAAATCCAACTCATTGTTGTTCCACCTATAGTAAAAACATATCATGTGGTGCTCCTCCTACTATCTTTATCACCTTCCATATCTGAATCAAAAAAACCCTATAGAACAGTGTTTGAACCTCCAAAACATAATGCATGAGTACTAGTACCTCTCAAATACCTGAGAATCCACTTTACTGCCTCCCAATGTTCTTTACCTAGATTGTTCATATACCTGCTCACAACTCCCACTGCATGTGCAATATCTAGTCTCGTGCACACCATAACATACATTTGTTTTCCAACTATTGATGAATAAGGTAACCTAGACATGTATTCTATATGTTCATGTGTCTTGGGACACATTTCCCTAGTTAAATGGATGGACAAAGGTGTACTAACTAGTTTTTCATTATGCATTCTAAATATCTCCAACACCTTCTCTATGTACTCACCCTGATACAATGTCAATTTGTGATTTGTCATGTCTCTTGTTATTCTCATACCAAGGATTTTAATTGCAACACTAAAATCCTTCATCACAAATGAATTAGCTAATTTATTTTTGAGCACATTTATATCCTACATGTTATACCCTACAACAAGCATGTCATCTACATACAATAGTAAGATAATATAGCTTCCATTTTCTAGCCTTTTAAAATAAACACGGTGATTAGAATGACATAAACTATAACCTTGTTCTGTCATAAACCTGTCAAACTTCAAATACCACTTTCTTGGAGATTTATTTAGGCCATACAATCTCTTCTTCAACCTACATACCGAATTTTCCTTTCCTTTGACCTCATACCCTTATGGTTGTTGCATATAAATTTCTTCCTCCAAATTGTTGATGATTGCAACATCGTTTGACATTCCCTAGGATATGTTCTCCTCTATGACTGAGTTGAGTTGACCTGTGAGAGAGCCCATTGTTGGGTGTGCCCATGTGATGGGGTGTATCATTATCCTTTGGACTGAGTTTATTTTTTCCCCAGTGTTGGGTGTGCCCATGTGATGGGTGTATCGTTCTCCACTGTGTAAGAGTTGAGTCGATTTGGTCTCTTGCCTTTATACTCATGTGGAATCAGCTGAGTCAGGATTGAGATGGTACTCCAGATGATTCTCATGTGGACTTAGTTGAGATAGAGATATGTTGAGTATGATGTCCCTATGGTTGAGTACAGGTGTATGTGTCCCTAGTGGTTGAGCACTAGTTGATGTCTGGATCTCTTACTATATTGTATAAGTGTAAGATTTACTTGTAACCCTAATTATGATGCAAAGGGTACAAGTTAACCCCACCATATGTGAAAGATAATTAAGGTTTATTGTAATAATTAATTGTATTTATGATTTATTGAGGTCGACCATGTTGTGCCAATAGACACACCTATTGAAGTGTTTGGTCTTGTATAAATAAAGGTGATTTCCCCATTGATGAAACAAACACTTCACTTGTCATTTGGAAATTTCAAACCTACCTTTAAGGTTGAAGTGCGCACCTCTCTTGGGTGTTATTTTCAAGGTTGTAGAGCACCCTCTTGTGTGCATCTATGGTTTATGGTTGGGGAATATTCTCTTGAGAATATAGCAAAGGATTGTTGGGTTTCTTAGTAGAAGGGCTTCTCAGGATAAATCGTGTGTATCTTGTGCATGGTAATCCTTCTTGTGAAATTGGTTATTGAAGCACTTGTGTATGGTGTAGCTTCATTTGTTTATGGTTCAAGTACATGCTAAATGAAATAATCCTTGTGCTTGAGCCTAGCATAGTGAAAAAATCAACACAAATCCCCATGGAGAAAATTTGTTTTTACATATAATTTCTCAAGATGAAAATCTTCTATTGCTACAAGACTTAAAATAGTCCTAATTGAAGTCATTTTAATAACAGGAGAAAATATTTCATCAAAATCTATACATTTATTTTGTGCAAAACCTTTTACAACATGTCTGTCCTTGTACCACTTGTTGCCTCCATCTTCTTCCTTCAACCTGTAAACCCATTTATTCTACAATTCTCTCTTTCCTACAGGAAATTGAACCAAGTCCCAAGTCTGGTTATTTACCAATGAATCCATTCCCTCTTGCATGCATTGCTCCCACTTCTTATTAGTGTCTACCTGCATTGCCTCTTCATAACTTTCAGGTTCACCAGAATCATTCAACAATAAATAATACAATGAAGGAGAACATCGTTCAAGGGGTCTAATTAACCTGGTAAATCTTCTAATAACACTTGTAGGAGTTTGAGGTACCTATTTCTCTTGGTGTTGTACATTTTGATTTTTTGGTACCTTTGGAATTTTGTTTTTAGTGATCTCATGAAGCACTATGTATTATGTATTTTCTCTTTCCTATTTCTTTCCCTGCAACTGATCTTTTTACATGACTTTCTCATTGAATATTACATCTCTACTCCTAATAATTTTGTGATTTTTATAATCCCATAAGAGATCAAAAAAAATCATTAACATTGTATCCAATAAAGGTACACTTCTTGGATTTTGATTCAAGCTTTGTTATATTTTCTTTATCAATATGGACAAATGCTTCACAACCAAAAGTCTTCAAAAATGAATAGTTTACCTTTTACATGTCCATGCCTCCTCTATAATGTCACAATCAAAGTAGCTTGAAGGTCCTATGTTTATATAGTAAACAACGGTATCCACAACATCTGCCCAGAACTATAAGGGTAACCCAGCATGCAATCTCATACTCCTTGTATGTTCCATGATTGTCATGTTCATCCTTTCTGACACACCATTTTCTTATGGTGTTCCTTGAACTGTCTTCTCTCTATGAATCCCATGGTATGAACAATAATAACAAAACTCCTTGTTACAATATTCACCTCCATTTTCTGATCTGAGACACTTCAACCTCTTTCCTGTCTCATTCTAAACCAAAGCTTTCCATTTCTTAAAAATATAAAAAAATGTCATATTTTTGTCGAATGCAATAAACCCAAGTTTTTCTAGTTGCATCATCAATAAAAGTAACATAATAATAAGATCCACCAAGAGATGATACATGATCTGGTCCCCATACATTTGTATGCACAAGCTCCAACTTTTCACTCTTCTTTTCTTTTCTAACTCTGAGAAATATGACTCTTTTTTTTCCCTAAACACATTGCTCGCATAAATCCAAATCAAATTGTTTAAGATATGGAAGAAAATTCATTTTGTGAAGTATTTGCATCCCCTTCTCACTCATGTTTCCAAGCCTATGATTCCACAATGTTGTATCCACTCATGTAGAAGCTAAAGAGATAGAAGAGTCATCATTAACAATACATAAATAAAATGTACCTACCTTCTTCCTTTTTTCATTACCAATGATCCTTTAGTGACCTTCCATGTCTTATCTGTAAATATGGATATACAACCTTCACTTTCAAACTACCATGTTGAAATTATATTTCTTCTCATATCTGGTATATGTCTCAACTCTTTCAGTAACCATTGGTTTCCATTATTTTTCTTTATTTTTACCTTACCCATTCCAACAATTTGACATGGTTCATCATCACCCAAATAAACCTATCCAACATTACCTTGAACATAATATTGGAAATATTTTCTATGGGGTGTGGCATGAAATGAAGCCCCTAAATATACTACCCAAGAATTAGTAATACTATCTGAAGAAAGAATCAAAGAATCTTGTAACACATCACCTATTACATTTGCTTCCTGGTTTTTCTCATGTTGTCTATCTCTTTGTTTCTTTGGAGATATGTAGTCTTTCTTCAGATGTCTTTTCTTCCCACAATTCCATCACCCTATCTTTCCTAGTCTAGATTTGGATCTTCCCTTCCTAGAATTCACGCAGTTCCCTGATCCCTTTCATTTATCCTTTTTTCTTCCCCTGTTCTCCATGGTCAATGCATTGCCTAATGTCTCACCTGTGATTTTCCATCGCATTTCCTCACTAAGGATAACACAAAAAACATCATCAAATTTAAAAGTGTTTGAACCAAATACAGAGTTACTTACAACCATGACCAAGTCGTTCAAACTTTTTGGAAATGAGCATAATATTAGAATATCCCTAACCTCATTATCAAAGTCCACTTTTACAAAACTTAGTTGATTAGTAACTGTATTAAATTCATTTAAATGATCGACAACAAACCCACCTTCTGACATCTTCATATTAAATAATCGCTTCATTAGAAATACCTTATTTGAGGTCGAGGGTTTTTCATATAGTTTATCCAATGCCTCCATGAGATCCTTCGTTGTCTTTTCCTTTGAAATATTGAAAGCCATTGATTCTTCCACGCACAACTGTATCATTCCCAATGTCTTTATGTTAAGAACCTTCCATTCTTCGTTCGTCATACTTGTCAGCTTCTTTGTTATTACGTCCAATGGTAGGAATATATCCTTTTGATATAAATAATATTCCATTTTCATCTTCCATAGCTGGTATTTTTGGCTGTTATATTTCTCAACCTTAAAATTCCCATCTTCCACCATTGCTCCCACTTGAACCAGGATCCTTCTTTTCCTGCGAGTTACCTTTGGCTCTAATGCCAGTTGTTAGAAAAACACGATCGTGAAGAAATAAAATAAAATAAAATGTGGAAATAAAACATAGAAGATACACAATACAATAGAGACACAAATATATGTGGTTTTCCCAGTGTGGGCTACATCCACCAAAGAAATTTCCAGGTCCTTCATTTTTATTATCCAACAAAATGGAAGCATACAACCTACAACACACCCATTGTAACTTCCTCTTCTTTCTCTCATAGTTTCCTCTCTTAGAATACAATATTCACTCACATACACAATCACAATACAATTCCCTCAAGAAAAGAGGGTTTCCTTCTAGGGCAAAAAAACCTAACATAACTTCTACTGGACCCCCGAACCCCCGATAGAAGGAGGCTAGGCATACCTGCATATAAATCAGGAATATAATTAGGCTTCACAACCAACATAATGCAGAGTAGGGATTTGACTCATCCATGATTTCATTGACTTTGAAGTCGGCCTTTGTGTTTACCCCTTCTATATTCACCTCTACCTACTCCATCCAACCAATGGGGTATATCTTGTACTGATTGGCTAATCGAAGTTGAATGGATGATTAAATCAACTTTGGTTTCCCCATCACTTCCCAGGATTTCTTGGGTAAAATGTTCACATTGGATCCTAGATCCAACATGAGTCCATCCATATCATACCCACCCAACTCTAATATCATCTTAAATTCTCATTCAATGCACTTTTGCTTACTACCCTAAAAGAAATCCCTTTCTGACAGTGGAGCTGCAATGATGGTCTCCTCTCCTTGTTCTTTCATGAAAGAAGTTAATATATGAATCAACTTACTCGTAGCTTCTGAATCTCTGAGAAAATGCAAACAGAAGTGCAAGAAGGTATTGATTTGATCTTCTAATTTTTCCATGCAACCGAGGTCACGCAAGACTTTTTTGCATGTCGTGTAATGCGACTCTTCGTGGTGTTGTTCATATGATTCTTGCTCAGTGTGTCACTGCATAGTCTTTATGTGTTCTTCTTCTATCAATATTTGGGTTTCATGCTGGATTTCTTCACACATGTGAGCTTCCTCCAAATATATATGTGTCACACATTGTAGTTCTCCGTGCCCACGGGCTTCCTCTAATGACCATTGTGTCATCTGCTACACTTACTCATGGATCTATGCTTATTCTATCAACCTCTGCATCACCCTTTGAAATTCCTCTTGGACTCGTGCCTCTTCAAGAGACCTTTGAGTCATGCATTGCATATCCTTCCACACTTTTTATTCCTCCAAGGATCTCTCTACATCATGCAGAAACTACTTCTACTAGGATGCATCAAAATTAGGAGGGGGTTGGGGGGATTCTTGATCTTTCCCTCTGCTTGTTGATATGAACCTTACTTGTGCTCAAAGTATGCCCTTGTCTTCACCCCTCCATGGGTTACTACCTAGATGTCCACTTTTCCATTCTTCTTCTTGTTTTTGTGTGGCTCAACATGTACCATGTTACAGTTACCCTTCTTGTCCTCCCATTTCTTTAGCAATTATATACAATCCTCAGTTACATGTTCAGAGATATAACATTTTGTGCATAGCATACACACATTAGTATATAATTCTGATACATGACCAATATCACCACAATTGAAACATGTGGAGTATGCCTCCACCTCCACCATATACTCGTATGTGCCTGCATCCTAACCCACCTCGAGTTCCTCCTTGATATCTTCCTCTGTCACTGACACCATTCTCACCACACTTTTTTTCCTCTTGTACCTAAAATGCATCCTAGGTATTATCTTGCATCATATTGAGGTAGCAAAAACTACTAATATCGTGGTCAATGGACTTATAGAATTCACAGAAGGGGGTGTGATTTTTTGCTTAATATTTTTGTAAGGTGGGGGAGCGGGGTGGTTCATGGCCCACTGATGACACATTTCACACCATTTCGATTGTCCAGACGGGAATGGACTTAATGTGCATGTCACCACATAATTTGGAAGGATTGAGCACTCATCTCGTCAATGCCCTTTTGAACAGCATGTGGTGCACCACACATGTTCGTGCATAGCTTTAGACTTATCTGTATCTTGCACACATATTGTTAGGTTGACTATTTGTGACTGAAACTGCGTCAACCCAGCCAATGTTTATGTGCCTCCACATGTGGCTTTGAAGTGCATCATGATATTGACTTCCTCTTCTTAATTCATCACCTTTTGTTGGGTGAGTGGGACTTGGATATGGGGGAGAAACCTCACAATAAACCATTCTCAGTGCTACATGTCTTGGATTTGGAACGTCAGCCTATCCAACAAGACTTTGAACTGTTTGTCATAATTCCAAACAATTTCTCCTTCTTTCTACTTGATTTCCTTGATCTCAGTTATACATTGAGATTCAAACTTCAGTTTCTAAAAATCCCCAAGTAGAGCCTCCTTGATCTCTTATAGGGAACTCTCTTATCCTGTTGGTGCAATGGCCTTATATTTCATGTACCATTTCAAGGCTTTATCCCTGATGGTAATTTCTAACAATGCAATCTTCATCTTGTCATCTATAAATCTCTTTAGAGACCAAATTGATTCACAAGTAAACTAGCGTTGCTCATCATCCTTACCCATTCCATGGAATACAAGCAATCTCGACGTACTATCTTGATTGGCCATATTGGAACCAGATTTAGTTCCTCTCCTTTAACAGCTACTATATGGATATTTCCACACTACTATTGGTTGGGGTAAAGTATTGTTGACTTCACCTTCTTCTTCACTTTCTTTGTCACTTCTTTCTTCTTCTTCTCTTTCCTCGACTCCAATATCTTATTGACTATAGTGTTTCCTTATTAGTTAAAAATGTGCAAAGGGGTTGGTACAAAGGGGGGGGTAAGACCACCTTCTCCTAAAAATTCTTATGAGGGGACCCAAAGAGCTATCTACTTGCAGCCATGAAAGACCATCCAATATTATCAACTCGTCTCCACCCCCACTAGGGGAGCCTCCATATTATTTCTCTTATGGTGCACTACCAATCTGCGCCATCTCTATATAACTTCATTTCACATCCCCAATGTGCACTCCTACCTCCGAGATTATCCACACACTACCACTACGTGATTCATATCTCAGTTTGATCTATACATTGTCGCCCTGCACATAATCACTCTCTCCACTCGGCACATGGATTTTCCACATGTAATCCTCTCTCCTACTCAGTGCACTACCACTACGTCAAGATCCAAATTCTGATTGGTGCCCCCCCATACTACATGAAAAAATATCTTCTTGTCATTGTGTAACCATGTGATGCTTCCTCTTTTGAGTCCATCGACGCACCAAAAAAAATTTCCCATGTGCCACACATGTGTTCTCTTTCTTCTCTCAAGGTTACGACATATCGCAACAACTAAAGGGTACGGTTTTTGTCACCTTGTCCCTCACTACCACTATTGTCACTATTGGTATCTTCAACTCCAAGCCTCTTTATAGGCCTGTCCTTGCATGTTCTCCACTCTGGCACACCATACTATCCCACACCACTTCTTGGTGTGAGATTCCTCTTCATTATGGGCCCGACACCTCATTGTCCACCCTCAGCTAAATCTTCTCTACTCTTTCGCTCAGCTTTCTCCCTCAACTCATATCTTCTTGCATATCATTCATCTCTTTTTCTACTCTACTCTTCTAGGTTCATTCCATTCCTCACCTCATCTCAAAAAATTCTTGGATACTCCTCATTGGATCCATGTTCTGTTTCCTTTCCCCCCACCTTTGCCAGAAACCCCTCCCCTAATGTTGGGGGATTTACTTAGCCATCCTATCAGGATCTATGTGCATCATTATTTTTTCTATGAACAACATCTTGATCCAAGGGGAACATTTTCTAACACCCTCTTTATTGGACCTTCTTCAAAATTTATCTCATCCTCGTTGAAAGACTCACTATATTCTATATCAAATTCAACAATGTATCCTTCGTTCACTTGGGTAGACCAAAAATCAATATCCCAATTCCACTTGTTATCCAGTTCTTTTAGGCTATCAAGCTTGGATTGATCCCATACTATTAACTCTAATGGTAACACAACTAAATCAACTTTTGTTTATATTTTTAACCATTCATGCAACAAGCATGGAAATTTTGCAAAAAAGAGTTCATGCATATCAAAATAAAGGTATCTACCTTTCCATTCTTTCGCATTCACCCGCAATAATTTTTTCTCTTGTAGGGAAAACCCCTCCTCCTTTTCTTCTATCCAATATTGAATCTCCTCCTTAGACAGACACCACCGCATTTCTCTTTTCCTCCATCAATCTCAACAAGACTTCAAGTCCTGACAAGGGAACCATTTGTTGGCATAGTGCAGCTTCATTGTTTCAATATACACTCGTGTGTGCACTGACCTTATTAACACTAGGGAGTTTAAGACCTAGGGTTCTTCCAAAGAATGACCAAAAAAAAACCTAAACCCCGACATATCAATCCTTGTCCAAGGTCGAGGAAGGTCTCACTTGAGATGCATAGAGGACCAGATAGACCATAAGGTCTTGTGTCAAGTATGGAGAATCAAACATACCAAACAATATTGTAAATAACATCCATGTAACTCATATATGATAATATAATAAGGACTAAGAATCTAAACAATACATGCAGAGGTGCTACTCATTCATAACAAACATAGAATAGAATAAAATTGTTATATCTTTATTATTGGATGTATTCCATCATATTAGAGATATACATTGTGTTGAATAACTGAGTTGAACAACCATAATACTTCATCTCATTACTATAAAAACAATGGAAATACAAAAATGTGTGTCTTGCACTGAGATTTAAGATTCAAACAAAATAACAAACATAGGAGACTTCTCCATACATCACAAGATTACAATAGGCTAATTCATATATTTGGGACTGATGCATTCAGAAATTAACCATCTTGTTTTCTGAGATGGGAGATCTCTTTTATATATTTCTATGTTGGGGAGTGTTGTCCTTCACTATTATTCTCCATTCGTTTGTCTGATCTAACAGCCTTGCATGCTTCTGGTACCTTCCAGGGCTCCACATAGGTTCTCTACATCAGGGGAAATCTTAATTGCATGGCTAGCTCATCTTCTGGCCACCCCATGTCTTCATCTGTTGCTGGCAATAATCATTCTAGAAGATATCTCGGTGATTCCTTTCTTGCTTCCGGAAGGCATCTTATTGATTTCCAATGCAATTGACAAAACTCGAACCAGTGCGCTCAACTAAAAAAACTTGGACCAACATGCCCTTGACCGCCTTTAGACTTGGCACTTTTCTTAACAAAACTTGGTATGATACGCACACTATGGCATTATTTTTCTCCTTTGGTGCTTGCAAAACATAAGGATGAGCGTGCACAACTTTTGTTTGTGCGCGCACGCAAAACTAGACCCAAAAATTTGGGTGCCATAAATCACATACTTGGTTTTGGAAAATGAATGAAGTGCTTCATACTTGTCTGAAGTAATTAAGAAAAATTTTATATTGATTTCAAAAAAAAAAATTAGTGATTTCCTCTTTTCTCCCTAGTCAGATCTATTTTATGGATTGTATTTTAGTCATTACATATGGTATCAAAGACAACTACAAATCTAGGGCCTGTTGGACCTACATGATTGTTGGTAGTTTGATGTTTTCATGTTGATTATGTAATCATCATGTGAAGGTTGTTACGAAAACATTGAGAAGATGGAAATGTTTTCCTACCTTCCTGTGTAACTTTTGGTAAGGTCAATTGTTGGGAGTGTGTTAAAGACATTAAAGGAATATTTATAACTAATAAAAAAATGACTGATGCAAAGTGTTTCCTAGGAAAGTGGAAATTCATGATTGAAGGATTCTATTTTTAATCGAAGTCCTTGTCTTTTTAGATCCTGATATGGTCTAACCTTGAAGACAAGCTTTTTCCTTTTAATTCAACGTGAATTAATTGTATGTTTGCAATGGTGTTATCCTAGGAGTAGAACACATAGTTATGTATATTTAGCCATATGTGATGTTATGGATTATTTCTTGTAAGCTTTTGTGAAGAGTTAATGTGGCATGCATGAAACTCGTGGAAATATTATAATTGTTTTTAAAGGAAAAATCAGAATGAGCATGGAGCTCTTATGCCTTTTGAAACAACGTTTCTTAATGAATCTTTAAGTTTTGCATTTGTTTGGTTTGATATGGGGTGGTAAGGATGCTATGAAATGATCTTGTGTACTGTTGGTATTAACCTAGAGTTGGTGAATGGCTTGTATTTTTGTGGAAAATGAAAATGTAAAATCCTATTGATATAAATAAATAGCCATCTTTAAGGTTTGAACTTTTATAAATAAAAACAATATAACTTAACATAAATAAGATATAATCATTTTAATTTTTCTTTTGTAATTATCTATGAAGCTTGGCATCGAGATTCTATTCTAACAAGATAACCTTGATGCTTTAAGAATAAACTCATAAGTTGGAATTTTGTTCTTAAGAGTGGAATTGTTTTTTTTAGGGTGTGACTTAATATTATCCTTTGGGAGGAAAATGAACTTGGGGTTTTAGTCTCAATAGCTTGATGAGATTATAAAGATAGGATTAGTATTTTAAGGATTAGGAATTTGATCTCAAAATTCTCTTATGAGTACAGATTGGTTGAGTGAAGATGGACCTCTTGTGCTTCTTGAAGCTTTGATTTTGTGTTTTCTAGAATTGATGTGAGGTAGAAATGGTGCTACAAATTGGTATACCTTGTGTGGTTTTGTGATAAACTAGAACTTGAAATTGACTTGTTCATCAATGGTTTACAAGAACCTAATGATTTTGTGTTGGTTTTTTATATTCTTTTTTTGTCTTTGTGTGTTTTCCTATTGTATAAGAAGCTTGACATTGCTTTGAAAATGTTGGTATTTAATTGGTTATGATTTAGCACATGATCTTGAGTCTTAAATCTATTTTTACATATTTTAGATGGGAATTTGTGGCAC
>ML781460.1:326744-359674 GCA_009831015.1 Picea engelmannii | reverse complement strand
GTGCCACAAATTCCCATCTAAAATATGTAAAAATAGATTTAAGACTCAAGATCATGTGCTAAATCATAACCAATTAAATACCAACATTTTCAAAGCAATGTCAAGCTTCTTATACAATAGGAAAACACACAAAGACAAAAAAAAGAATATATATATATTTTGATTATTGAAGAAAAAAGGTATAATGGATGGGATGTGTGGATGGTTGTAGAAACCATATGAAGGAAGGTATGGAGGATGTAGTTGTCTTATAGATGAGAAATGATATTATTATGTGAGTTATGGAAGTACTTGAGCCTTGGAAATGTATATGATGAAGAATTTATGTTGATGAATATTACAGAGATAGTTATATTATGTAATATGATTTGGAAAAGTATTGAGTTATATTATGTAATATGATTTGGCATATACTTGAGGATTTAGTGGAATATAGATTCATCATATGAATCTGGTACTTAAGGTTTAGATGCTCTAATTTTCTACTGGTCTTTTTTTCGAATTACAATATAAATGCAATAAGAATGACTTTAAATATTTTGATTGCTTATTTATTGATTGAAGTAGTATTGTGAAAACAACAAGTTATGCTCTTTTTCTTCATGTATGTATGCATGCTTGATTACCTTAGATATAGGTTGTTAAGGAATGGTAATAAATTGAGGAAATATCTCAAATTATAAGATAATATAATAATGATGTTATGATAAACATTAGGAGGACCTTCTTTTTGGCAATTGCTAAAAGAATGGTGAGTCTCTTTGGGAAGGATCGTGATGAGTGGATTGGGTAGTTATGTGTTGATAAAGGTTATCATCGCACATATGATAGTAGCAACTAAGCATGGAAATAGCATGTATACCTTTGATAGTATCTAGAGAAAAAGTCCCTTTGTTTATTGTTTATTGAGATAACCTACTATGTTTTAGATAAATGGTAGAATTCAATGAATTTGAAGGGTAATTGAATTGTACAATTATGAGGAGTAATAATGACTGTATAGGAAATATTTAAGGCCTATATTTACCCAAGAAGATGGTTGAATTAAATTTTTTAATATGGATATATAGTTATAGTTGAATTATTCATGTGTGTCATTTAGTTATCCTTATCGATAGTTGCACAATGGCATTTATGTGACTTAAGGAAAGGTCCATGTTATGGAATTAGAAGAAAAACAATGGTTTTATTTAACTTTGTCTTATTTAATTGTACATCTAAGATTTGAACATAGAGTTTTTTTTTTTTTGTAAGTGAGTTTGAGAGTCTATATTACTAAAGGGGGTAATGATACAAAAAAGGGGGATTCCCTGGCCTGCCAAAATGGAAACCAGGCCAGGGGTTCCCGAGTTGTGTTTTCTGAAATAGGAAAGGGGTAGGACTCGATTGCCACCCTGGAAAACCAGCCCAGTCCTATCATATCCAGTTTTTACCCATATAACACAACATACATGAAAATGATAAACAAAATATCAGTAGCAGAAGCCAATATTGACATAGAACTGACCCAACTGACTTGGCAATATATTAACCAGACATTAATCGAGAATGATGATATTTTTATTTCCTTCATCTATTGAGCCTTTGTTCTCCTCCTTTTGGGGGACTGTGTGAGTCTTTTTTATATGTGATGGCACTCCTTTCTCGTCGGTTGGCCGGATGTCCATGTGATGGACGTAGCACAAGTAGAGGTGGAATTGGGTTGCCAATCATTCCATCTTGACTTTTTGGTCTGTCTCAACCTCAGTTAGTAGTATGGTAATGGTCTCCAGACTGTTGAGGTGCCTCAAGGTTTCATTCAGCAACTTCATGTGTTCCTTGTTGTTCTCTCATCTGGTGTCCTCCCTCTCCGAGCTCACTTTGCCAATTAACATCTTTTTTTTCCATGCCATCTCCATCGTTTTGTGGTAGAGGCTTTCCCTGGGCTACATAGCTCCTAGGTCAGTTACCCAGTCTGCTTCATGAGCCAGAGCATAACAACTTTTTCCCTTGTGTTTTTCATTGATTTCCTTCTCCAGTCGGGTAATGGTTTCCTTTCCTTTCGGCGCAGCCAAAGTATGAAAGGTGCGCTCTGCATATTTTTCCTCTTTCTTCATCCTTGAAAGTCATCGAGGATTTTTCAATGTTCCCTTCCCCTGGGGGTTTCTTTTGTTGTTCGTTCACTTCATTCGCACCATCCTGTCTGGTCTATAGCTTCTCCTATAGTGCGTTCTCAACCTATTATTGTCTACCTGGGGGTTCCTCCTTTCCTTATCCTTATGCCTTTTGGTAGCCTTTACAATTGCATTCTTTTCTTTGCCTCTCTTCCTACTAGTCGGTATCTTATTGAACTTCCCCTCCTGCGGGCTCGTCCTTCCAATCATGGTCTTCCCGTAGAGGTGAAACTTCCCATCCTTTTTTCTGGTCACGGTTCGTATGGTCATAATGACTCAACCATTATTCCTGTATTGGCACTTGCCCCTACTCACTTGATATCCTGCTTGGCTTCTCCCCGTACCTAGCCCTTGGCGTGGTGGAAAGATATTAGTCTATGTCAATCCTTCTTTCCTTACATCATTATCTATGTGTTGATTTTCATTGATGCTTTCCCACGGGATTTCCCCATAGATCTTACTATTTACATGATCTTGTTGTTGTGCCTTCACCTGATATATGATTTGACCCTGCATTGTGATTGGTAATTGGGTTTTGGGAATTCATGTCTTACCTGGGTCCTTCGGTCCTTTCGATGTGCCTTTCATTGCCCTGCTCGATGTGATCTTCCTTGCTTAAGTTGTTGTCTTGATATTTTGTCACTAGTCGGGTGCAGTCTAATCTAAATTTTCCTTGCGGGATGTTGGACAAAGAAGTGTCTAGTTCTGATCCTTCCTTGCTAACCCCCTCATTGGAAATTTTGTCCCCCAAGCCATTTGCTGATATGCATACCCAGCGCAACTCCACGGTGGTAATCATTTGCATATGCTCCTTGATTTTTTGTAGGGAGTGTGTCAAGTGCCAGTGTTTCTGAACCTTGCCCACTCTTGTGTCATTTTGAATTCTCTTCATCGTGTTGATGACTAGAGTAGAGTCACCTTCCATGATAGTGTTGGTCATCCTTTCTTGTCTTAGAATTTCAAGACTGAGCTCCAGGGATCCAAATTCTGTTGTGTTGTTGGTTGAGTTACCCATGTTCCCAGCGTACAACCTAATTATGTTACCCCTGCTATATCTGATCACCCCTCCCATTCCTGTCATTTCTGGGTTTCCTTTTACTACCCCATCAAAGTTTAACTTGAGGAACCCTGTCGGAGGAGGTGTCTAGTTGCATGCTCCTAATTGGAGTTGCAATGGCCACCCTTCCAATGTGTTATTGCGCCCATCTTTTAGGTGGAAAGTTTCCAGGATTCGAGAGTCCTGGCCTATGAGTTGCACTCTTTCAGTCTGGCAGTTGCAGCTATGCACCATTTCTCAGATTTATGAGATTATTTCTTCCTTGAGTTTCTCTTCCAGGAGGCTTTCATTCTTGAATATGCATCGGTTCCTTTATTTCCATATTTCCTAGATGATCATCCATGGAATGAGGTTCCAGAAGAGGTTTACCATTTCATTTTCATTGTAACTCTCATTCCATTTGCTGATGGTTGTGCTGATGTTACCGTGCATCCTATTGGACTGGTGGAAGATGCCTACCACCCAGTCCCACATCTTTGTTATGTAATTACATTCATAAAGGAGGTGATTTTTTGTTTCTTCTTTAGCTTGACAGAGGTGGCATCGTGATGGTCCTATGAACCCTCTTTTCCTTAGGTATTCCCAGGTTAGAATTTGGATGTGAAGTACTAGCCATTTGAACATTTTGATTTTTGGCCACTGGGGGCTTCCCCAAATCTTTCCCCATTGTTGCGCCGAGTCTTCTTCGTCATGGTCTGTAATGTAATTCCAGAATTCTTTTAAGTTGAATTCCCCTCCATTTTTTCTGACCATCTTAGTTGGTCCTCTTCTTCTGAGACTACTATTTTCCTTTTCCCCAATTCCTCCTCCACCTCTTTTGTTATTGTTGTGATCCGATTTCTGTTTTGTGGATTGATTTTGTCCTAGGTACTCCATCTATCGTGGTCATTTTCTTGTTTCCAGTAGTGATGGATTATGTTTTTTCCTTGCGCTATCATCTTCTATCAGAGTTCCTCCCTGTTTGGATTTTCCATTCTGGGTTCCTGTTGCCACGTGTCTTCTCAGAATCTAGTTGTTTTTCCATTCCTCACTTCCCAGAAATGGTGTTGTTGGATCTAGGTTTTGTTGTGATAGGCTAGATTCCAGATGGTTGATCCTTCTCTTGTTCTCGTGAAATGAATTTGATCTTGGTCATTGATGTCCATGGCATACTTGGCCTTCCAGAGGGTTTCCCATGATGTTGAATTTTCTTTGACCCATCTCCATCAGAGTTTCTCCCCATAGGCTTTGTTGGTTACTTGTGGGTCTTGTAATCCCAGGCCTCCTTTGTATTTTGGATTGAAAACCTTATCCTAGGCCACCAAGGCCCATTTTTTCTTGCTTTCCTCTCCTCACCATAGGAAGTCCCTTTGGATGGCTCTTATTTTTTTGGAGTATTCCTTAGGAGTGAGAAACATTGATATCTTATAGGTCATAATTGCTTGCAGGACCGTCTTGGTCAAGACAAGTCAACCCGCAAGGTTGAGGGATCTGTAAGTCTATTTTTTCACCCTCTCATGTAGATTTTCGATTACACCTTCCCATGTTTCCATTTTTCATTCTCTATCCGTTAGGGGAATTCCCAAATATTTTGTTGGGAGATTTTTGCGTTCAAACCCCAAAATATTTTCCAGGTTCCTTTGGATTGTTGGGTTAAAATTGAAGAAGTATATCATGGATTTTGAGTGATTGATCTCCACTCTCGAGCCTTCCCCAAACTCATCTAATATTATTTTGTAGTCTTTTTCTTCCTTGATCGTGGGTGTGCCATGGAGTAGGGTGTCATCCATGAACTATTGGTGCATGGAGGTAGGGTAGTTTTCGAAGTGTTTAATGCCTTTTATTTCCCTTGATGCAGTTGCACTTTGTATGATTCTACTGAGTCCTTCCATCATCAAAATGAACAGGAAAGGTGATAGCAGGTCTCCTTGTCTGATGCCTCTTGAAGGCCAGAAGGGTTTGGCTGGGGCTCCAATTATTAGCAACGAGTAGCTAGTTTTTGACACTAGGTTGACAATCCAGTTCTTCCAGTGTTGCGCAAAGCCAAAAGCTTCCAGAGTCTTGACCATATAGTGCCAGTTGATTTTGTCATAAGCCTTTGCTAGATCAAGTTAGATTATCATCCCCCCTTTCCTATGGGTTTTTAGCGTGTGTATCAGTTCATGGGCATGGATGATGTTGTCCAAAATTTGTTGCCCTTCTATGAAACCTGCCTGTTCCTCGGAAATCAGTGAGGGTAGGAGAGGTTTTAGTCTGTTGGCTATGACTTTGGAGATTATCTTGTAAACCACATTGCATAATTCTATGGGTCTGTAGCAGTCTGGGGTCTTGGCTTCATTTTCTTTGGGAATTAGTGTTATCATTGTGGCATTTAGCGCATTAAGAATGGAGGCCGAGCGTCTGGAGTCTTCCACTACCCCGTAGACGTCATATTTGACCACTTCCCAAAAATATTTGAAGAATTCCACTGTGAAACCATCTGGACCTAGGGCCTTTCCATTGGGCATCTTCTGGACCACTTGGTCAATTTCCTCCTTGGTGATGGGTTTGTTTAGGCTGATATTTTGTTCCTTGGTAACTAGCCTGGGGATGTGTTGAATTACCGTTTGTATGGCCTCCGTTCGATCTTGGTTGGATTCCTGGGCTATCCCATGGAAATGGTTTACCAGCATATTTTCAATGTCCTTGTGGGACTCTCTCTCGATCCCATCCTGATCCCAAATTTTTAGGATTTTGTTGTGGGTTCTTCCAGCAATGGTGGTTCTGTGATGTTGGCCCTCCACCAAGTTTTGGAGAACCTCGGTCATGTTTGACCACTTTTGGGGCTTCGACAGGCTAGTCGAAGATGAAACACCCAGGCGAAGTGGAGATCACGGGATCTCACCCCCTTTGTAGGTTTTTTGGGGTTTAGGGTTTATGTAAAGGGTATGGGATGTTGGACCATGGGTTTACCCATGTTTAGGCCCCTTTTTTAATGTATAAATAAGTAGCTAGGTGATGTAAGAGAGAGATCGAAGAGGCCAATGTCTTAGTGCTAATATTATCTATGTGCAAGAAGGTGTGTTAAGGCTTGCATAGCTAAGTGAAAGAGTTTTGTAAGTGCTTGGTGCAGACAAACTATGTAAGGCTCTATGCTTGACCTATCCAGGGAAGGAGGATCTGGCTAGGTGCGCACAAATCTCCTGTCCTATGCGGAGTTGGCCCTGAGGCTCTGTGCATGTAAGGATATTAGAAGAAGTTAATAAAGAAGAAGAAGAGTTGGTGGACGTAGCCCCACACTAGGGTGAACCACGTATATCCTATGTCGATGTGCTTTGTGTCGTGATTGTTCATATTGTTCATGTATTTTCTTACTGAACTTTTATAATAGATAGATCTATGAATGCTTATTGTTGTATGATGTGAATGAATGTTAGATCTACTTTGATGCTATGTTTTGAATGGTTAGATGTGCTTAGATCTTGAGTAATATTATGACGTTTTGTAACTAGGGTTTTAACCTAAGATGTGAATAAATGGGTTAAAGACTAATGAATGTTATTGAATAAGTGCTCTCTCAAGTATTGTGATCACAAATTTGTGTCCCATCTAGGTTATAGACACTTGAGTACTGCAACCCCCCCAGTCTCTACCTCAGGTGAGACTTCATCTGCTTCACAGGTGTTTCCAAAAGGGCCAGTAGTTAGGGTTTTTTTGGTGCATTGTTGAAGCGTTGAACACTGGGTATGCCCCTGTGCCAAAAAATGGTTTTGTTACCAAGACCTAAAATTGTGATTGTTGGGAACTGAAGAAAAGAGAAAGATCTGTGCGTAGATCTATTGTTGTGGTGTGCAGTATTCTACTTGACTTGTGAAGCTCTGTGCTAAGAAGGGAATCAGATCTGAAGAAAAGAGGTAAGATATTAAATCTTTGGGCTCTGATAAAGGTAAGATAAGTGGGAATTTTGTTTCGAAAGAATGGATCAAGGTATGCTTGATAGATTTTGTCCTAGTCTGAAAACTAGGGCACAACTAGAAGAAAGAAGATTTGATATGAATAGACCCGATAGAAATAATGAAATATATGTTATTCCTATGCATAGAAAGAATATTTGGACTAAAAATTGGATGCAAGATCCTAGAAATAATTTTGTGCAGGTTAATCACTGTGATCCCAGTGCGCAGTACAGGAAAGGTTGGGTATCGTTTAAGAGAAAAAGAGGATTGAATATTTTCTATAGTTGCAAAAGACTGGGACATCTTACTAAAGAATGCCTTGGTAGAGGCCCTATTTGTCTTTGTTGTAAAGTTGTTTGTCATGAAGTTTTGGACTGCCCTAGAATGATTGCTAAAGTTGAAAAGATGAATATGTGACAAGAAAACCATGAAGAAGATCAAGAGACTAATAATATGCTAGAACACCAGAAAGAATTGGAGACTATATTATTGCAGATGAAAGAAGCACTGAATGATCACGTAGACATTAGTTTACCAGAGATCTTAAAAGAGAAGAAGTGCATAGAAACAAGAATAGGAGACTTCGACATAGACTGTGTTCTGGATGAGGAAACACAGGTGAATATCATGACATAAAGTAATTGGGAAATTTTGGGAAAGCCTGCTATGGTTCCTTCATTGGGAGGAATAGGATTGTTTAAAGGAAAGATGATAACACTATGTGGAAGACTTATCCATGTACCTATGGTTTCTCATGGATCATCGACAAAAGAAGCATTTGAGGTCATTAATTTTGTTGAGAACAACGCCCCCTTTGCACTTTTTCTAGGAAGGACTTGGATTGAGAAAAACCAGATCTGAAGGAAAGAAGAAGAGGAATCTCTAGAATAGAAAAGGCAAGAATTAAGAGATTTCATGGATAGGAGAATAGCCTGCTTAATAGAAGAACAAGAGGACAAGTCGAATCAACTGAGGGACAGAAACTTAGTTGTCGAAGTTGAGAAAACACAGGAATTCTTGAAAAACCTATCCATGCAGGAGAGAAGAGAACCTACCCCTAAAGTAATAAGAGAAGAGGTATTCCACTCAAACCCTTTGAAAGACCCTCAGCAGTGTGAAGTTACTATGCTAAGAGAAGATAAGAATAAAAATGGCAAGAGGAACCTAGTAACTCAGATAGAAATATTACATGAGGTTTCGAAGAAGACCTCGCAGAAAGAAGGCTTGCAGAACTTGAACCTCGCCATAATAGCAGAACAACGCATATTGGCACTTTGCCATGGAAAAGAAATATGACCGTTGGAGGCATCCCGACCGTTAGAACAATGCTCTGAAACGGATAGAAGCACAGTTATTTCCAGAAAGATCGCCATTGGACCATTGAGACCATGCCATAATGGATGGATTGAGGCATTCCTACCCGTTCAGGGAATCCATTACGACGTTATCTATTTAATCCGTCGAATGTCTCATCGGGGACACTTTTTCAAATTGTGATTATCTGAGCCCATAGAGAACTGATTGCTATCGCGTAGTGCTTACTGAGACCTCTCCACCCATTTTTCTTAACTTAAGTGTTTCTCCACCCACCCAAGATATCTCATCTCGAGTGTGTATGTCAGGTGAACGCAGTGTAGTAGATAAGTCTGTGGAGGAGATCTTCATAGATCTTATGGCTGAGAAGTTCATGTCCATAGGAGCATAGGCTTCATTGATGAGAGGATTTCAAGCATCCCCATCGATTGCATGTCAATCTGGGCCGTCCCAAACCGCAGCAGAGAAAATAAGCAAGCATCGCAATGACTTGGTGAATGCGAAGCTCATCCCATCGGTCTTGCATGACTACATCATGCCCCTGCCTGGCATGGTTAGTCGTGACAGTGTTTTGAGAAACTTCAATTATACCCTCATCACTGTGTACCTCCCGAAGGGGATACGCGCAATTGGACCATAGCTAGGACTGATCCCTGATCTTAAGATCAACAACTTTAACTTAGGAGATAGAAAGAATTATGCACTGCTCGCACCACATAAGTACTTGAAAAATACAATGGGTAAGAAGTTGAAGATAGTCCCCCATCCATGGACTAAGGAGATCATGAGGTCCATTATCCTCAATATCATGAAGATACCTCACTTCAACATACATCAGGAGGTTAATGTGTGCGTTAAACTCCTCCTGTTGTGCTTCCATGGAGGTTATCTATGGTTAGATAGGTGCATGACTGTGGATCGGACGCTAATCCACATGATCACTGGATTAAGCATGCAGAGACCAGACCCTTAGAAATTCTACCCAGGGAAGTCTGCAGATCGCGCCCTGGCACAGATAATAAAGGACACTTACGGGGATATGGAGAAGGGGAAGCGGGGCTACAAGGTATCCTCCATCCAAGATGGTGTGGTGTGCCTAGATTTCCATTTGATCGTTGGTAAGCTCATCGAGAAGAATATACCAACGCAAGTCACGGGGTTTGTGGTCGAACTCACAGGAAAATGCGTGGAAGGGAGGCAGATGAAATAGGTGAGCTACCTCGTCAACCAGTTGCAGCAAGATTGTTGTGAAGCACAAGACCAAGGCTGCGAGTTTCACTTTAGCTAGTTGTTGATTCTTGTTGCCTTCGTTGCTTGGGAGATGCTGGAGGGAGAAAACTTCCCTAAATTCGAGCCGTCTGAACCACTAGCCGTGAATTTCACTATCTTCTAGTATTAGAGTGACATGGAAAAGCAATGGCAGTCAAATGCGTTGTTCCACACCTATTAATTATAGCTGAAGAGGGCCATTGAATCCTTCCCTTGCATGACATGGAATACACTCAATAGGTTTAGGCCACTTGTGAAGTTCCACGTAGACAAGAACTTCATTTACATCATTATGCACGGGGACAAACACAAGGAAGAGCTCCAGTCCTATTATAAAATCACCGAGGAAGGTATGGAGGAAATAACCAAGGAATGGACTATAGAGTTCCTTGTACCAGTTGAAAAGACAAATCTATCTGACCCCGACCTCATCGGAATTCCTGTGGTCACCCGAGAACAGTATGATGGACCAAGCAACACCAAGAAAAAAAAGAAGGAAGAAGTGTAGGATATAAACAACGCATCAGAGGAAACTACGCCATATTCACCTGGAAGAGGAGGAGGTGACGAAGTGAACCAATAAGAAAAAAAGAAAGAAGACAAGTAGGAACAGGGAATAGTGGCACTTCCTAAGGATCCCCTTATGGAGGCTGAGACATCCAAGAAAATAAAGGTTTCCCCGAAGAAACCCTCAGCGCGGAAGAAGTCACGAGCCAATAAGCCCCAGTCGTAGATTGTACTCATAGTAGATGATATTGACCTCATCATCACAGCTATAGCAGACACTTCAGAGGATATTTTGCAATGAAATGAAGAAAAAAAGGAGACAATGTATGAAAATATCGAGGCGGAGCTAAAAGGGGTACAACAAGACCTCTATTCGAACCGCGCAGTGTCTATAGCGCCACAATCATCAGAAGGTATAGAAGTGGGAGATGATCCTTCCCAACTACATAGATTAGCAGATGCGACAGAGGCTCACCTTTATTGTGTCCGGGAAGAAGAAGAGCAGGCCACAGAGGCCTTGAAGTAAGTAAAGGAGAAATCCCTAGAGAAACATTGGGTTGTGCAGCAAGAGAAAGATGACCTCCAGGTGAAGTTTGCATAGGACAGAGAGCATCTCCAGAAAGAAAAAGAACAGTTGCTCGTGGAGCATATGGGAGTTAAAGAAGCAGTCAATAGAGCACTTCAATATGTGTCAGGCCTAGTACAAATGGAAGAAGAGACAATGGATAACCAAGTGGGGAAGCTCATTGAAGCCCTTCAACATCTTCAAGAAAGAGTAGCAGAATTGGAACTCCAAGTAGTGCCAAGAACTCTGTACGATATCAGAGGGAAGAAACTGCCAGGAGCGCAGTCGAAAGAATCAAGTCATTGGATTTAGAATTTGTTATTTCACCCATATTTTAAGTGGAAATTTTCCAGGATTCAGGAGTCCTGGCCTATGAATTGCACTCTTTCGGTCTGGCAGTTGCAGCTCTGCACCATTTCTCAGATTTGTGAGATTATTTCTTCCTTGAGTTTCCCTTCTGGGACGCTTTCATTCTTGAATATGCATCAGTTCCTTTCTTTCCATATTGCCTAGATGATCATCCATGGAATGAGGTTCTAGCAGTGTTTTACCATTTCATTTTCATTGTAACTCTCATTCCAGTTGTTGATGGTTGTGCTGATGTTACCGCGCGTCCTATTGGACTAGTGGAAGATGCTTGCCGCCCAGTCCCACATCTTTGTTATGTAATTACATTCATAAAGGAGGTGATTTGTTGTTTCTTATTTAACTTGACAGAGGTGAAATCATGATGGGCCTACGAACCCTCTTTTCCTTAGGTATTCCCAGGTTAGAATTTGGTTGTGAAGTACTAGCCATTTGAACATTTTGATTTTTGGCCACTGGGGGCTTCCCCAAATCTTTCCCCATTGTTGCACCGAGTCTTCTTCATCATGGTCTGTAATGTAATTCCAGACTTCTTTTAAGTTGAATTCCCCTCCATTTTTCCCGCCCCATCTTAGTTGGTCCTCTTCTTCTGAGACTACTATTTTCCTTTTCCCCAATTCCTCCTCCACCTCTTTCGTTATTGTTGTGATCCGATTTCTATTTTGTGGATTGATTTTGTCCCAGGTACTCCATCTTTCGTGACCATTTTCTTGTTTCCACTAGTGATGGATTATGGTTTTTCCTTGTGCTATCATCCCATGTCAGAGTTCCTCCCTGTTTAGATTTTCCATTATGGGTTCCTGTTGCCACGTGTCTTCTCAGAATATGGTTGTTTTTCCATTCCTCACTTCCTTGAAATGGTGTTGTTGGATCCATGTTTTGTTGCACCAAGCTAGATTCCAGATGGTTGATCCTTCTCTTGTTCCAGTGAAATAAATTTGATCTTGTTCATTGATGTCTGGGGCATACTTGGCCTTCCAAAGGGTTTCCCATAGTGTTGAATTTTCTTTGACCCATCTCCATCAGAGTTTCTCCCCATAGGCTTCGTTGGTTACTTGTGGGTCTTGTAATCCCAAGCCTCCTTTGTATTTTGGTTTGAAAACCCTATCCTAGGCCACCAAGGCCCATTTTTTCTTGCTTTCCACTCCTCACCATAGGAAGTCCCTTTGGATGGCTCTTATTTTTTTGGAGTATTCCTTTGGGAGCGAGAAACATTGATATCATATAGGTCATAATTGCTTGCAGGACCGTCTTGGTCAGGACAAGTCTCCCCACAAGGTTGAGGGATCTGTAAGTCTAGTTTTTCACCCTCTCATGTAGCTTTTCGATTACACCTTCCCATGTTTCCATTTTTCATGCTCTATCTGTTAGGGGAATTCCCAAATATTTTGTTGGGAGAGTTTTGCATTCAAACCCCAAAATATTTTCCAGGTTCCTTTGGATTGTTGGGTTGGTATTGAAGAAGTATATCATGGATTTTGAGTGATTGATCTCCGCTCTCGAGGCTTCCCCAAACTCATCTAAGATTCTTTTGTAGGATTTTTCTTCCTTGACCGTGGGTGTGCATTGGAGTAGGGTGTCATCCACAAACTATTGGTGCATGGAGGTAGGGTAGTTTTCGAAGGGTTTAATGCCTTTTATTTCCCTTGCTGTAGTTGCACTTTTTATGATTCTACTGAGTCCTTCCATCATCAAAATGAATAGTAAAGGTGATAGCAGGTCTCCTTGTCTGATGCCTCTTGAAGGCCAGAAGGGTTTGGTTGGGGCTCCAATTACTAGCAACAAGTAGCTAGTTGTTGACACTAGGTTGACAATCCAGTTCATCCAGTGTTGCACAAAGCCAAAAGCTTCTAGAGTCTTGACCATATATTGCCAGTTGATTTTTTCATAAGCCTTTGCTAGATCAAGTTAGATTATCATCCCACCTTTCCTCTGGGTTTTTAACGTGTGTATCAGTTCATGGGAATGGATGATGTTGTCCAAAATTTGTTTCCCTTCTAGGAAACCTGCCTGTTCCTGGGAAATCAGTGAAGGTAAGAGAGGTTTTAGTCTGTTGGATATGAATTTGGAGATTATCTTGTAAACCACATTGCATAATTCTATGGGTCTATATCGGTCTGAGGTCTTGGCTTCATTTTCTTTGGTAATTAGAGTTATCATTGTGGCATTTAGCCCTTTAAGAATGGAGGCCGAGCGTCTGGAGTCTTCCACTACCCCATAGATGTCATATTTGACCACTTCCCAACAATATTTTAAGAATTCCACTGTGAAACCATCTGGACCTAGGGCCTCTCCATTTGGCATCTCCTGGACCACTTGGTTAATTTCCTCCTTCGTGATGGGTTTGTTTAGGCTGATATTTTGTTCCTCGGTAACTAGCCTTGGGATGTGTTGAATTATCCTTTGTATGGCCTCCGTTCGATCTTGGTTGGGTTCCTGGGCTATCCCATGGAAATGGTTTACCAATATATTTTCTATGTCCTTGTGCGACTCTCTCTCGATCCCATCCTGATCCCAAATTTTTAGGATTTTGTTGTGGGTTCTTCTAGCAATGGTGGTTCCGTGATGTTGGCCCTCCACCAAGTTTTGGAGAACCTTGGTCATGTTTGACTATTTTTGGGGCTTCAACAGGATGGTCAAAGATGAAATGCCCAGGCGAAGTGGAGATCATGGGATCTCGCCCCCTTTGCGAGGTTTTTGGGGTTTAGGGTTTATGTAAAGGGTATGGGATGTTGAACCATGGGTTTACCCATGTTTAGGCCCCTTTTGTAATGTATAAATAAGTAGCTAGGCGATGTAAGAGAGAGAGTGCAGAGGCCAATGGCTTAGTGCTAAGATTAGCTATGTGCAAGAAGGTGTGTTAAGGCTTGCATAGCTAAGTGAAAGAGTTTTGCAAGTGCTTGGTGCAGACAAACTGTGTAAGGCTCTATGCTTGACCTACTCAGGGAAGGAGGATCTAGCTAGGTGCGCACAGATATCCTGTCCTATGCGGAGTTGGCCCTAAGGCTCTATGCATGTAAGGATATTGGAAGAAGTTAATAAAGAAGAAGAAGATTTGGTGGACATAGCCCCACACTGGGGTGAACCACGTTTATCCTATGTCGATGTGCTTTGTGCCATGATTGTTCATATTGTTCATGTATTTTCTTAGTCCACTTTTTTAATAGATAGATATATGAATGCTTACTATTGTATGATGTGAATGAATGTTAGATCTAATTTGATGCTATGTGTTGAATGGTTAGATTTGCTTAGATCTTGAGTAATATTGTGACGTTTTGTAACTAGGGTTTTAACCTACGATGTGAATAAATGGGTTAAAGACTAATGAATGTTATTGAATAAGTGCTCTCTCAAGTATTGTGATCATAGATTTGTGTCCTAGCTAGGTTGTAGACACTTGAGTACTCCAACCCCCCCTGTCTCTACCTCAGGTGAGACTTCATCTGCTTCGCAGGTGTTGCCAAAAGGGTCGGTAGTTAGGGTTTTTTTGGTGCGTTGTTAAAGCGTTGAACCCTAGGTATGCCCCTGTGCCAAAAAATGGTTCTATTTCCAATACCTGAAACTGTGATTGTTGGCAACTGAAAAAAAGAGAAAGCTCTGTGCGTAGATCTGTTGTTGTGGTGCGGAGTATTCTACTTGACTTGTGAAGCTCTGTGCAAAGAAGGGAATCAGATCTGAAGAAAAGAGGTAAGATATTAAATCCTTGGGCTCTGATAAAGGTAAGATAAGTGGGAATTTCTTTTCAAAAGAATGGATAAAGGTATTCTTGATAGATTTTTTCCTAGTCTGAAAACTAGGGCACAACTAGAAGAAAGAAGATTTGATATGAATAGACCCGATAGAAATAATGAAATATATGTTATTCCTATGCATAGAAAGAATATTTGGACTAAAAAGTAGATGCAAGATGCTAGAAAGAATTTTTTGCAGGTTAATCACTGTGATCCCAGTGCGCAGTACAGGAAAGGTTGGGTATCGTTTAAGAGAAATAGAGGATTGAATATTTTCTATAGTTGCAGAAGACTGGGACATCTTGCTAAGGAATGCCTTGGTAGAGGCCCTATTTGTCTTTGTTGTAAATCCATTGGTCATGAAGTTTTGGACTGCCCTAGAATGATTGCTAAAGTTGAAAAGATGAATATGTGACAAGAAAACCATGAAGAAGATCAAGAGACTAATAATATGCTAGAACACCAGAAAGAATTGGAGACTATATTATTGCAGATGAAAGAAGCACTGAATGATCACGTAGACATCAGTTTACCAGAGATCTTAAAAGAGAAGGAGTGCATAGAAACAAGAATAGGAGACTTTGACATAGACTGTGTTCTGGATGAGGAAACACGGGTGAATATCATGACATAAAGTAATTGGGAAATTTTGGGAAAGCCTGCTATGGTTCCTTCATTGGGAGGAATAGGATTGTTTAAAGGAAAGATGATAACCCTATGTGGAAGACTTACCCATGTACCTATGGTTTCTCATGGAGCATCAACGAAAGAAGCATTTGAGGTCATTAAGTTTGTTGAGAACAGTGCCCCATTTGCACTTTTTCTGGGAAGGACTTGGATTGAGAAAGATTAGATTTGAAGGAAAGAAGAAGAGGAAGCTCTAGAATAGAAAAATAAAGAATTAAGAGATTTCATGGATAGGAGAATACCGTGCTTAATAGAAGAACAAGAGGACAAGTTGAAGCAACTGAGGGCCAGAGACTTAGATGTCGAAGTTGAGAAAACACAGGAAGGCTTGAAAAACCTATCCATGTAGGAGAGAAGAGAACCTACCCCTAAAGTAATAATAGAAGAGGTATTCCACTCAAACCCTTTGAAAGACCCTCAATAGTGAAAAGTTACTATGCTAAGAGAAGATAAGAATAAAAATGGAAAGAGGAAACTAGTAACTCAGATCATAGGAAAGAAGGCCAGAAATCTCATCAAGAAGAAAGAAAAGATAGAAATATTACACGAGGTTCCGAAGAAGACCTCGCAGAAAGAAGGCTTGCAGAACTTGAACCTCGCCAGAATAGCAGAACAACACAGATTGGCACTTCTCCATGGAAAAGAAATATGACCATTGGAGGCATCCCGATCATTAGAGCAACGCTCTAAAATGGCTAAAAGCATAGTTATTGTCGGAAATATCGCCATTGGACCGTTGAGACTACGCCATAACGGATGGATTGAGGCATTCCTACCCGTTGGGGGAATCCATTACGACGTTATCTATTTAATCCGTCGAATGTCTCATCAGGGACACTTTTTCAAATTGTGATTATCCGAGCCCACAGAGAACTGACTGTTATCGTGCAGTTCTTACTGAGACCTCGCCACCCATTTTTCTTACCTTAAGTGTTTCTCCACCCACCCGAGATATCTCATCTCGAGTGTGTATGTCAGGTGAACGCAGTGTAGTAGAGAAGTCTATGGAGGAGATCCGCATAGATCTTATGGCTGAGAAGTTCATGTCCATAGGAGCACAGGCTTCGTCGACGAGAGGATTGCAAGCATCCCCATCGATTGCATGTCAATCTGGGCCATCCCAAACCGTAGCAGAGAAAAGAAGCATGCATTGCGACAACTTGGTGAATGCGAAGCTCATCCCATCGGTCTTGCGTGACTAGATCATGCCCCTACCTAGCATGGTTAATCATGACAGTGTTTTGAGAGACTTCGAGTATACCCTCATCATTGTGCACCTCTTGAAGGGGATACGCACAATTGAACCATAGCTAGGACTGATCCCTGATCTTAAAATCAGCAACTTTAACCTAGGAGATATAAAGAATTATGTGTTGCTCGCACCACATAAGTACTTGACAAAGACAATGGGGAAGAAGTTGAATATAGTCCCCCAGCCATGGACTAAGGAAATCGTGAGGTCCATTATCCTCAATGTCATGAATATACCTCACTTCGGCAGACATTGGGAGGTTAACACGTGCGTTAAACTCCTTCTATCGTGCTTCCATGGAGTTTATCTATGGTTAGACAGGTGTGTGATTGTGGATCGGACGCTAATCCACATGATCACTGGATTAAGCATGCAAGGACCAAACCCTTAGAAATTCTACCCAGGGATGCAGATCGCGCCCTAGCGCAATGAATAAAGGATACTTATGGGGATGTGGAGAAGGGGAAGCAGGGCTACAAGGTATCCTCCATCTAAGATGGTGTGGTGTGCCTAGATTTCTAGTTGATCGTTGGTAAGCTCGTCAAGAAGAATAGACCAACGCAAGTCATGGTGTTTGTGGTCAACCTCATAGGAAAATGCATGGAAGGGAGGCAGATGAACTGGGCAAGCTACCTCGTCAACCAATTGCAGCAAGATTGTCGTGAAGCACAGGACCAGAGCTACGAGTTTCACTTCAACTGGTTGTTGATTCTCGTTGCCTTCTTTTCTTGAGAGATGTCAGAGGGAGAAACCTTCCCTAAAGTCAAGTCATCCGAACCACTAGCCATGAATTTCACTATCCTCTGGTATTAGAGTGACATGGAAAAGCAATGGTAGTCAAATGCAATGTTCCACACCTATTAATTGTAGCTGAAGAGGGCCATTGAATCCTTCCCTCGCATGACATGGAATAAAATCCATAGGTTCAAGACACTTGTGAAGTTCCACATAGACAGGCACTTCATTTACATCATTGTGCACGGGGACAAACATAAGGAAAATATTCAGTCCTATTACAAAATCACCGAGGAAGGTATGGAGGAAATAACCAAGGAATGGACTGCAAAGTTCCTTGTACCAGTCGAACAGACAGATCTATCCAACCCCGACCTCATCAAAAGTCCTGTGGTCACCCGAGAACAGTATGATGGACCAAGAAACACCAAGAAAAAAAAGAAGGAAGAAGTGTAGGATATAAACAATGCATCAGAGGAAACTACGCCATATTCACCTGGAAGAGGAGGAGGTGACGAAGTGAACCAAGAAGAGAAAAAGAAAGAAGACAAGCAGGAACAGGGAATAGTGGCACTTCCTAAGGATCCCCTTACGGAGGCTGAGACATCCAAGAAAATAAAGGTTTCTCTGAAGAAACCCTCAGCGTGGAAGAAGTCACGAGCTAATAAGCCCCAGTCGTAGATTGTACTCACAGTAGATGATATTGACCTCATCATCACAGCTGTAGCAGACACTTCAGAGGATATTTTGCAACGAAATGAAGAAAAACAGGAGACAATGTATGAAAATATCGAGGCGGAGCTGAAAGGGGTACAACAAGACCTCTATTCGAATCGCGCAGTGTCTACAGCACCACCGTCATCAGAAGGTATAGAAGTGGGAGATGAGCCTTCCCAACTACATAGATTAGCAGATGCGACAGAGGCTCACCTTCATTTTGTCCAGAAAGAAAAAGAGCAGGCCATAGAGGCCTTGAAGTAAGTAAAGGATGAATCCCTAGAGCAACATCAGGTTGCACAGCAAGAGAAAGATGACCTCCAGGTGAAGTTTGTAGAGGACAGAGAGCATCTCCAAAAAGAAAAAGAGCAGTTGCTCGTGGAGCATATGGGAGTTAAAGAAGTAGTCAATAGAGAACTTCAATCTGTGTTAGGCCTGGTACAGATGGAAGAAGAGACAATGGATAACCAAGTGGGGAAGCTCACTAAAGCCCTTCAACAGCTTCAAGAAAGAGTAGCAGAACTAGAACTGGAGGTAATGCCAAGAACTCTGTGGGAAGTACGATATGAGAGGGAAGAAACTGCCAGGAGCGCAGTCAAAAGAATCAAGTCATTGGATTTAGAATGAAAGCAACTAAGTAACCAAAGTGTGCAGACCTATGAGTGCCTTGCAAAAGACCCAGAACTAAGGACATTAGAGTCACATCTCTAGGAGTCGAAGCAACAATCATCGATAGTACAAGCACAGTTGAAGCTACTATCAGGGATAGAGAAGATGAAAATGTCACAGGAGGTGTGCATAGTTCAGAAACAGGTCAATTACATCCAAAGTAGAGCCATGGAAGTGACCCAAAGACTCCAATCGGTGCAGGATGAATTCTGTTGTGGGCCCTTGACCAAGTTTTGAAGATCCTTGATCATGTTTGACCTATTTTGGGACTTCGATAAGCTGGTCTAAGGCGGAGCGCAAATCGAAGCAGATATCGTGGGATCTCAACCCCTTTTTAGGGAAATTTTGGTTTTTTGGCTTATGTAACGGGCATGGGGATGTTGGTCCATCGGTTTACCCATGTTAAGGCCCTTTTTGTAATGTATAAATAGATATCTAGACAAAGTAGGAAGAGGCGATTAATATAAGTGCGGATAGTATGAATGCTTTGTACATGTTGTGTTGGACACTTGCAGAAGCTAAGTGCAAGTGATTGTAAGAATCTTATGTGTAAACTGTAAGAAGGCTTGTGATGTGACCTAACTCAGGGAAGGAGGATCTAGCGAGGTGCATGCAAATCTCCTTTCCTCTGAGGAGTAGGATTTTGATGCTATGTGCATGTAAGAAGCTTGACAGAAGATAATAAAGAAGAGAAGAGTTGGTGGGCGTAGCCCCATGCTAGGGGTGAACCATGTATATCCTATGCTATGATTGTTCTATGCGTTATGGTTTTTTTGTTCATGTGATTTATGCTTGGTGCAATAATGTATGCTTAGATGGATAAGAAATGATAGCTTAGTGCCTAGTAATGTGAGTAAGATGCTATATTTGATCTGTTTTCTTATGCTAAGTGCTTAGATGTGTAGATCTGGTTGAATATTGCATTACTCTGTAATTAGGGTTTTATCTATGAAGTAAATACTAGTTAAATACTGATGAATGGTAAATGCTAAGTGCTTTGTTAGAGTATTGTAATCACATATCCATTTCCCAACTAGGTTGTAAACACTTGAGTCTTGCAACCACCCCTGCCTCTACCTTGGGTGAGACTTCATCTGCTTTGCAAGTGTTGCCGAAAGGGCCAGTAGTTAGGGTTTTTTTGGTGTGTTGTTGAAGAATTGAACCCTGGGTCTGCCCCTGTGCCAAAAAATGGTTTCGTTGTCGGGACCTGAAACTATGATTGTTGGGAATTGAGGAAAAGAAAGAGCTTTGTGCGTAGATCTGTTTCTTTAGTGTGCAGTATTCTACTTGACTTTTGGAAGCTATGTGCTAAGAAGAGAAGTCTGATCTAAGAAAAGAGGTAAGATCTGGAAGTTGGGTGCTCTAAAAAAGGTAAGAGTAGTGAAAAATTTTAGATCTGAAAGCTTTGTGTTTTGCTAAAAGTAAGTTAAGTGAAAAATTTTGTTTCAAAAGTATGGATCTAGATATGTTTGATCAATTTTGTCCTAGTCTGAAAACTAGGGAACATCTAGAAGAGAGTGTTGGACACACCTACCACACTTAGAGGGGGGGTGAATGAGTGTGGAGCTCTTTTTCCCAAAACTTCCCTCTTCACATAAAACTCCTTAGTTAACATTCAACATTTATTCATTACCCATTGTTTTCATTTATAACCAGTTAGATCTGAACATATATCAGCAACACATATCATCAATAAGTCATCACCACAAGTAACACAAAGAACACAAGATGTATGTACAATTTTTCTTTTTATTATGGACAACAATATGGGGTTTATGAGAAACAACTGAATAGACTAAAAATCTACAAGAGCACCAGCTCTATAATGCAAGACTCAGCTTACACCCTTAGCACCAACTGAGATGAGGCAACAATCCTCAACATATATCAATATGTCAATAGGTACACGACCTGTCAGTAGTGCATCCTGCGTGTGTATGCACCCTGGCTCACTACAGCCCGTGTGTGCACATGGACAGTGTATAATGCAACATGTGTATGCTTCTGAGCAACTAGGGTTTTTCTTTGCTTCACATGCTCAAATCCTCTACAACCTGCAATCACTTTCTCTTATGTCTTCCACTGTCCAAATTGACCCACAGCCAGTCACAACATCTCCAAGCTCTCCAATAGCTTTCTCATGCTCCACAATACATCAATATGAATTCTATCTCAAACATGTGTAAGCATCTAGTATACCATAGCAATCATGTCACCACTAAATCACAAGAGTATTGATCACTCTATCAACCAAATCAACCAAACTAAACCACATCATAGAATCCATGCCAAGAATTCCCTAAGAATTCCCATCACATCAAACAATAGTATTCATAAAGATAATAATGTAATCATACAAGTGTATCAGTGATAGATCTGAGGCCATAGAATGCAGATCTGGAACCTACCTAATCATCCAAGAGCTTGGAACCATATCAAACACAAGTCTTCACCATTTTGTCCACCATACGCTCCCTGTCTTCAAACAGCCCGTGTATACCTTAATGTATACGCACCCTAAGCATAGACAGCCCGCGTATACCTCAAAAACTAGGGTTTATGAAGTTTTGAGAATTTTGTTTTCAATATCTCCGACATTGCTGAAAATTTGATGTGTCCATGAGATCCTCTTCTTGCTCTCTTCCTCAGAATATATCTTCAATCATGCTCAAGATATCCTCACCAATAATGCTCAAGAAGATTTCCATCAATACTCCACAAGACAATCTCAATAAGCTCTCCATTGATCCACAAAAAGGATGATCTACAAGAGACCATAGCTATCTTATTTATAATTTCATCCTCTAGGTCACTTAACCCATTTTTAGGTTACTTAACCCATTTATAGGTCACTTAACCTATTTTCCATATTTTAGGGTTAACCACTTTCCATGAATAGAAAGTTCTCCAATACTTTATCATTTAAATATTCCTTCTTGATTTTGTCACTTCTCTTTATTATTCAAATAATCCATCTTGATTTTGTCACTTTACTTTAACATTTAAATAATGATTTCTTATTTTCAAGCACTTTGACTTCTTTGAACTTTGGGGCTTCAAGCCTTCATATGGGGGTCCTCCAACTTCATAAGGCCATAACTCTCAAACCGTTAGGAGTTATGTAACATTCCACATACCACCGAAAATGGCATGACAAGCATTATCCATCTAGGATAGTTTCATAAACAACTTCATTGATATTCATCTCATTATTCCACATACAAGAATGGGTCCTCTAACTGTTATTCTAGGATAACTCAATCTGTAAAGCATATTCTGGTGAGGGCTTTCACCATAAGGGGACCACTTTGGAGTTAATCCATTTGTACACCTTATCAATCATGATAAGACAATAATGAGTCATATTTTCATCAAACAAACTATGCATCATCATGTATCAATGACAACTCATTGATCCATCTTCATCTATGCATCATATCAATGATCCATCTTTATAAATTGGTTTCCACTTTGAAATCTATCACTCTCATCAAGGACAATACATATACATTGTTCATAAATCATCAATCAATCAAACCATTTACATCAATGACATATGATCCAACAATCTCCCAAATAATCAAACCATTGGCATCAATGAAAACATGATCCAACAGAAAGAAGATTTGATATAAGTAGATCTAATATAAATAATGAGAGATATGTTATTCCTATGCATAGAAAGATTGTTTGGACTAAAAAATGGATGCAGGATCCGAGAAAGAATTTTTCACAAGTTAGTTACTGTGACCCTAGTGCGTAGTACAGGAAAAGTTGGGGATCATTTAAGAGAAAGAGAGGATTAACCCTTTGTTACATTTGTAGAATACCAAGCCATCTTGCTAAGGATTTCCCTGATAGAATACCTAGTTGTCTTTGTTGTAAAGCTATGGACCATGAATTTCTAAATTTCCCTAGAATGATTGCTAAACTTGAAAAAATGAATATGGAACAAGATAAACATGAGAAATACTCGGAAATTAAGACTATGGTAGAACCCTAGAAAGAATCATAGATTGTATTGCCAGAGTTAAAAGAAACCATGAATGATAATAGAGACATCAATCTATCAGAGCTCTTAAAATACAAATAATGCATAGAAGTAAGAATAGGAGACTTCGACATAGACTGTGCTCTAGATGAGGAAAAACAGGTGAATGTCATGACAAAAAGTACTTGGGAAATTTTGGGAAGGCCTTCTATGGTTCCTTCATTGGGAGGAATAGGATTATTTAGAGGAAAGCTAATAACCCTATGTGGAAGACTTACCAAGATATCTATGAGTGCTCATGGAAATTTGATAGAGGAAGAATTTGAGGTTATTAAATTTGTTGAGAACAATGCCCCATTTGCCTTATTGATAGGAAAACCCTGGATTGAGAAAGATCAAATATGGAGAAAAGAGGAAGAAGCCCTAGAACAGAAAAAGCAAGAATTAAAAGATTTCATGACTAGGAGAATAGCGCACTTGATAGAAGAACAGGAGAACAAGTCAAAGTTGCTTAGCACTAGAGACTTGGGTGTCGAAGTTGAAAGAACACAAGAGAATAGAGAACTTACCCCAGACAAAGAAGAAGTATTACCCTTGAACCTTATGAAAGATCCTCGTCAGTGCAAAGTTATTATGCCAAGAGAAGATAAGAATCAAAATGGGAAGAGGAACTGAGTAACGTAGATCACAGGGAAGAAGGCTCGAAATCTCAACAAGAAGAAAGAAAAGTTGGAAAAATTGCAAGAATCTTCAGAAAGAACTTCACAGAAGGAAAGTCTCCATAATTTGAACTTCGTCAGAATATCAAAACAATGCAGATTGGCACTTCGCCATGGTGGAGAAATATAACCATTGGAGGCATTATGACTGTTAGACCAATTCTCCCGAATGGATAAGAAAGTAGTTATGGCCTCGAAGCTTTCTGTTGGACCATTGGGACTGTGCCATAACGGATGGAAGAGCATTGATGAAAGCTTTCCGACCCATTGGAAGAAATCATTATGGTATTTTCTATTTGTCTCGTCGAGCGTTGCACCAAGAACACTTTTCCAGTTGTGATTATCCGAGCCCATAGAGAACTAGTTGATTTCACATAGTGATCATTTGAGACCTTTCCATCCATTCCGTTGCATTGAGGATTTATTCATCAGCCTGAGATATCTAATCTTGAGCATGCATGTCATATGAGCTCAACGCTGTGGAAAAGTCAGTAGAGGAATTTTTAATCGATCTAATGGTAGAAAGAGTGATGTCCATAGGATTTCAAGCCTCATCGATGAGAGGATTGCAAGCCTCCTTGTCGACTTCTCACGGATCCGGACCATCCTGAGTTGTAGAGGAGAAAAGAACTAAGCATAGAGATGACTTAGAAAACGCGAAGTTAATCTCATCCATCATGCCCGACTACATCCCACCTATGGACGATGTGGTGAGTCGTGACAGTGTCCCAAGGGACTTCGACTACACAGTCATCATGGTGTACCTCCCAAAGGAAATACGCACAATTAGACCGCAATTGGAGAGAATTCCAAATTTGAAGATTAGTGACTACAATCTAGGAGACCGCAAGACCTATGACATGCTCGCACCTCACAAGTACTTGACCAATATGAAGGGAAAGAAATAGAAGATCATTCCCCAACCATGGACCATGAACATCGCGTAGTCCACTATCCTTAACATCATGAAAATCCCACATTTTGGAAGGCACCAGGAAGTTAACGTGTGTGTTAAACTCCTATTGTCGTGCTTTCACAGCGGTTACTTATGGCTAGACAGACACATCACCATCGATCCAGTGTTGATCCATAGGATCATCTACCTAAGTATGAAGGGACCCGACCCATAGGAATTTTACCCAGGGAAGGCTGCAAATCGTGCCCTGGCACAGAGGATTAAAGATACCTATATTGGCGATGTAGAGAAGGGGACGCAAGGCTACAAGGTAGCCTCCATTCAAAATGGCTCAGTGTGCCTTTCTTTCCATATGATTGATGGTAAGCTAGTAAGGAAGAAAATACCCACGCAGTTCATGGGGTTTGTCGTTGACCTCGTTGGAAAGTGTGTGGAGGGATTACATATGAACTGGGCTAGTTACTTAGTCAACCAAATAGAAGTGGATTGTCGTGAAGCTCAGGATAAGGGCTATGAATTCCACTTTAGTTGGCTCCTGATCCTCGTCATATTTACATCTTGGGAGATGTCAGAAGGTGTGACCTTACCTGAAAATGAGTCATTCGAGCTTCTTGTTGTGAATTTCACCACGCTCTAGTATTCGAGCGATATGGGAAAATAGTGGCAGTCAAACGCAGTATTCCATACCTACTACCTGCAACTGAAAAGTTCTATCGATTCGTTACCCCGTATGACGTTGAACACTCTGGACAGGTTCAGGCCCCTTATGAAGTTCCACGCAGATAGGAATTTTATATACATCATTGTGTGCATAGAAGAGAGTAAAGAAGAGATTCACTCATACTATAAGCTCACTGAGGAGGACCTGGAAGAAATAACTAAGGAATGGCCCACATAATTCCTTATACCAGTCAACCAGGAAAAATTGTCTGACCCAAAACTCATTGGAAACCCGATAGCTACCCATGAAGAGATTGATGCACTGAGCAGTAGCAGGAAGAAAAAGAAAGAAGAGGTACAGCAACTGGATAGCGTATCAAAAAAAACTGCTTCAGATTCACCTGGTGGAGCAGGTGGTGAAGAAGTGGAAAAAGAAGAGAAAGAAGGCGAAGAAGATAAGCAGAAGCAAGGCAAAGTAACACTTCCATAGAATCCCCCTGATGACACAAATCCATCAAAGAAAAGAAAGGTTTCCCCCACGAAACCTACATCGCAGAAGAAGTCCAAAGCTTGTAAGAAAAAACTGCAGACTGTGCTCACGGTTGATGACTTCAACTTCATTATCATCGTTGTATCAGATGCCTCGAAAGATATTTTGCAGAGAACTAAATAAAAACAAGAGGCTATGTATGATAGAATTGAGACAGAGCTAAGAGGTGTCCAGCAAGCCCTTCAATCTAGTTGCGCAAAGTCCACTGCACCCCCACCATCAGATGAAACAGAGTTGATATATGAACCTTCCCAACTCCACAGAATAGCTAACGCAACTGGAGCTCACCTTCATCGTGTGCAGGTAGAGAAAGAACAGGCCACACCGACTCTGAAACAAGCACAAGAGAAAGTGATAGAGAAACGTAGGGTTGTGCAGTAGGAGAAGTTTGCTCTCTAAACGAAGTTCGAAGAAGATAGAGTGCAAATCCAGCAGGAGAAAGAAAAGTTTCTCGCAGAGCAGATTGGAGTCAAAGAAGCAATCAACAAAGAACTTCGCTCTGTGACAGGCTTAGAACAACTAGACGAAGACCCAGTAGAGCATCAAGTGGCGAGGCTTTCTAAATCCATTTAGTAGATTCAACAGAGAATAACAGATCTAGAGATACAAACAGTGCCAAATACTCTGCAGGATGTGCGGGATCAAAGAGAAACAACTACTCAAAGCACAGTTGAGAGAATCAAGGCCTTCGCCATGGATTGTAAACAACTAAGTGATCGCAACGCGCAAACCTATGAGCAACTAACTGAGGATATTGAACTAAATACACTGGAGTCACAACTCCATGAGGCAAAGAAGCAAGCAACAACAGTTTAGGCATAGTTGAAGCTCTTGTCAGCAGTTGAGAGAATGAAACGATCCCAGGATTGGCATACTTTTCAACAAAAAGTCCATTCCATACAGAGAAAATTCATGGAAGTGACTCAAAAGCTCCAGCCAGTCCAGGATGCATCTCGCCAACTATTCAAAGAGATTGAAGGATGAGGAGAAGAACTAGAACAGGTAGTCACTGCATTTGAGCAACGCTTGGAAGGACCTGTGAATGAGGCAGTTCTTCAGGATTTCATCGAGTAGGAGGCCTTGGCATAAAAATAGGTTGAAGCACTCAATCCAAGATCGAGCATTTTGAGGAAGAATTAACCAAATCAGAGTGACTCGAGATGAGTCACAGGTGAGTGTTGGGGGCATGTTGGCCCTTGACCAATTTTTGAAGATCCTTGATCATGTTTGACCTATTTTTGGACTTCGACAAGCTGGTCAAAGGAAGAGCACAAGTTGAAGTGGAGATCGCGGGATATCGACCCTTTTTTAGGGAAATTTTGGGTTTTGGGATTATGTAACGAGTATGGGGATGTTGTCCCATGGGTTTACCCATGTTTAGGCCATTTTTGTAATTATAAATAGATATCTAGGCGAAGTACGAAGAGGCGATTAAACTAAGTGTAGATAGTATTAATGCTTTGTGCATGCTGTGTTGGACACTTGCAGAAGCTAAGTGCAAGTGATTGTAAGAAGCTTATGTGCATACTATAAGAAGGCTTGTGTTGTGAACTAAATTGGGGAAGGAGGATCTAGCGAGGTGCGCGCAGATATCCTATCCTCTGCGGAGTAGGATTTTGATGGGATGTGCCTATAAGAAGCTTGATAGAAGATAATAAAGAAGAGAAGAGTTGGTGGACATAGGCCTAGGCTAGGGGTGAACCATGTATATCTTGTGTTATGATTGTTCTATGTGTTATGTTTGTTTTGTTCATGTGATTTATGCTTAGTGCAATAATGTATGCTTAGATGGATAAGAAATGATAGCTTAGTGCCTAGTAATGTGAGTAAGATGCTAGATCTGATATGTTTTCTTATGCTAAGTGCTTAGATGTGTATATCTAGTTGAATATCGCATTACTCTGTAATTAGGGTTTTATCTGCGAAGTAAATACTATTTTAATAATGATGAATGGTAACTGCTAAGTGATTTATTAGAGTATTGTAATCACAGATCCATATCCCATCTAGGTTGCAAACACTTGAGTCCTGCAACCCCCCATGCCTCTACCTTGGGTGAGACTTCATTCACTTCGCAGGTGTTGCCGAAAGGGCTGGTAGTTAGGGTTTTGTTAGTGCGTTGTTGAAGCATTGAACCCTGGGTTTTCCCCTATGCCAACACCTGCACACTTTTTGAAGAGATCAAAGGACAAGGTGCACAGCTGGACAAAGTGGTCACCTCGATGGAACAACGCTTGGAAGGACCTGTCACCGATAAATTCATTCAAGAGTTTGTCGAGCAGGAGTCTCTAGTGAAGCAGTAGATTGAGGTAGCTCAAGCCAAGATTGAAGCCTTCGAAGTAGAATTTCCCATATCAGAGTGACTCGAGACTAGTCACAGGTGAGTGTTGGGGGCTTGTTGGCCCTTGACCAAGTTTTGGAGAACCTTGGTCATGTTTGACCATTTTTGGGACTTCGACAGGCTGGTCGAAGACAAAATGTCCAGGCGAAACGGAGATCACAGGATCTCGCCCCCTTTTGTGGGATTTTTTGGGTTTATGGTTTATGTAAAGGGTATGGTATGTCGTCCCATTGGTTTACCCATGTTTAGGCCCCTTTTGTAATGTATAAATAAGTAGCTAGGCGATGTAAGAGAGAGACCAAAGAGGCCAATGGCTTAGTGCTAAGATTAGCTATGTGAAAGAAGGTGTGTTAAGGCTTGCAGAGCTAAGTGCAAGTGTTTTGTAAGTGCTTGGTGCAGAAAGACTGTGTAAGGCTTTGTGCTTGAAATACTCGGGGAAGGAGGATATGGCAAGGTGTGCACAGATATCCTTTCCTATGTGGAGTTGGCCCTGAGGCTCTGTGCATGTAAGGAGATTGAAAGAAGCTAATAAAGAATAAGAAGAGTTGATGGATGTAGCCCCACACTGGGGTGAACCACGTATATCATGTGTCGATGTGCTTTGTGTTGTGAGTGTTCATATTGTTCATGTATTTTCTTAGTGCATTGTTATGATAGATAGATCTATGAATTCTTAGTGTTGTATGATGTGAATTAATGCTAGATATGCTTTGATGCTATGTGTTGAATGGTTAGATGTGTTTAGATGTTGAGTAATACTTCGACATTCTGTAACTAGGGTTTTAACCTGCGAAGTGAATAAATGGGTTAAAGACTAATGAATGTTATTGAATAAGTGTTATGTCAAGTATTGTGATCACAGTTCTGTGTCCCATCTAGGTTGTAGACACTTGAGTCCTACAAACCCCCTGCCTCTACCTTGGGTGAGACTTCATCTGCTTCGCAGGTGTTGTCGAAAGGGATGGTATTTAGGGTTTTTTTGGTGCATTGTTGAAGCGTTGAACCCTGGGTTTTCCCCTGTGCCAACAGGTGAAAAAACCTTGTATTCCATTCACCTTCCTTTAGCCACCTGATTCTGGACTTCTGGTGCCATAGAGTCTTTTCCTACTGGCATCATGCTTCCCATTCCTGGTTCAGTTGGATCTCTTCCTTTTTTCATTCCTCTGTATAACCCTTGTCTATGCATATTTCTTGGAGGTTCCTCATTCTGTTTTCAATAATTCTTTTTCTTGGTTAATGTTTCCAAAGATTTCCTTGTTCCATTCTTTAAGTTTATGTTTGATGTATCGAAGTTTCTTGTAAAGTTTGAACATCCTTTTCCCTTTTTCAGGTTGTGGCTCCTGCCACCAATGGTTGATTTTCTCCTTGAAGGTGGGATGTTCAATCCAAAATTTCTCGAACCTGAAAGGTCTATTTTTCGGTGTGCCTTGGAAGTTTGCTTCTAGTTGGACTAGCCAGTGGTCTGAGCCCCCCCAGGGAAGGATGTTGCAGTCTAAGGTTAAAACCTGTAGGATGATGGACTCCAACACCATGAATCTGTCTAGCCTCATCACTATCTAATGTTGATTTATCCATTTGTTGTTCCATGTGAATTGGCCCTTACTAGTTTTGATGTCCACCATATCCACTATGTCAATGAAAGATGAAAAGTCTTCTGCATCTCTATCCAGTCTCCTGGAGCCTCATTTTTTCTTCACAAGTGTCGTGATGATGTTGAATTCCCCGGCTAGGATCTAGTGAGGGTTGCTGGAACAGGCTTTTAGGTTTTCCAAGTCTAGGAGCATTCTTCTCTTCTCTTCCAACATCTGGGGACCATACACATTATTGCATAGAATCACCTCCGAGTTACCTATGATTTGCATGCTTACTGAGAGTGTGTATCTGGTGGCTTTAGCTACTAGTATATTCATCACTTGTGGGTTCCACAGAGTGAGAATACCACCTGCCATTTGATATCTTTTGACAGCCAACATCTTGTACTTACTTCATTGTTTTTTTGTTGATTGTTTCCATTCTATCTATCATACATTTTGTCTCTTGAATGAAACAGAGGTCTGGTTGTTCCTTCCTTAGTCTGTTTTTAAGGATTATTTGTTTTCTTGGGTTGTTTAGGCCTCTAATATTCCATGTTATAATCTTCATTTAAACATGTGGGGGGGAGTTGGGAAAGAGATTCTTGATCTTACCTGAGTTTATCAGCAGGGCTCCTAGTTCCTATAGGGCTACGTTGTTTGATTTCATTACTTTCTTCCTTCACGTCTGCTTAGGTGAGAGTTATGGTTGTCCCTCACCTACTTTGATTCCTAGGTGTCCTATCTCCCTATGCATGTGCTTGAGCCCTCTAGATTTTGATTCCTCCCTTATGAGGAATAGGTATTGGATGTGGTCTAGTTTCTCCGTTGGTACATTGTCTACGCCATGCCTTTTCCATTGCTCCAGTATGTTTGGGAGATCTATTCCTTCCCTTTCCACAATATCTCTGAGGTATGAATATTCTATGCCTATCTCTCTTGGTGTCATTTCTGCATCTTCGCCTACCTCCTGCATGGGTGTGTTGGCATCTCTGGTTTCTCCATCCATAGGAGTTGCACTACCCCCCTGCTCCATCTGATTGATTGAATTGTTTGTGTTCTCATTTTTGGCTTGGTCCTTATCTTATTTAGTTTTTTCCTTTTCCTTTCCTCCTTCTTCCCCTTTGTAGGTTTTGTCTCACCCTTTTGTTCTAGTCCTGGCTTTCCAGATTGCTTCCCATTGGGGTTTTATTTTGTTTCTTGTTTGCTCTATTTCTGTGGTTTAGTTTAATAAACCCTTCCTCATCCTGTTGTATTTTGGTGTTTTTCGCTTCTTGTTTTTTATTGAGAGGGAATTCTCTGAATAGGTTTCCATGTTCATGGCATCTTCTACATATGAAAGGGATCTGCTCATAATATATTCTTTGTATCCATTCCTTGTCCTTGAATTCTAATATTATGGATTCTGGGAGTGCCCCCGAAACGTCCATCTCTATGCAGTTTCTTGCATAGGAGGTATATCTCCCCTTTAGGGTTGCTTCTGATGTCTTCACATATTTTCCCATTTTATTCTTGATTGCTTCGAAGGTCGAGGGTAACCAGTAGTATAGTGGTAGAGAGTAAAGTCACAGCCATACGGGTACGTTCTTGAAGGTTTCTTTCTCTGGGGAGAATTTTTCCTTCCATGGTCGCATGTACAGTCCTGCTGAGGCATGGAAGTATGGGACCCCCTTAAATACTTTGTCCCTATCCTCCAGGTTCATGAATACTGCTGTGAAGAGTCTTTTTGAACCCATATGGAGTTCCACTTCCCCATTTGGTTTCCAACGATATTTTATCCAGTTGCACAACGTTCTTTCTATGGGCCAGAGACCCATGAACTTGTAGATTAGTGCATGTGTCTTCATCTAGTCTCAGTAGAGTTGCGTTTGTGGGTATTCCAGTATTTCCTTGGTTATCAGTTTTGTTTTTGGTTTACACAAGTTGTGCCCTTCTACCCATTGGGGTTCTCTAGTTCTTTCATTGCATTCTGGGTTTCTCTGTGTTCTTCCCCCATGTGGTCCCTTTTTTCCGAGTTTCTTTCCTAATTCTTTTCCAATCCTAAACCTGAGGTGCTTGTCACTAGTTCCATGAAACCTCTGCCTCGTGGTCCTTCCCCCCTGTCCACCATTACCTGCTTGTATGAGGGGTTTCCATTATCGCCCCCTTTGGTAACCATGTTGCGCTCTGTTGTGTTCATGACTGTCAAACCCTAGCTTGTTCTGCGTTCTAAAGCATGCCAACTCTTAGAGATTACTAGAAAAACGTTATTTTCATTTACAATATAAAAATTCAGATTTGAATATAGAGTTAATACTATATATGAAGTTAGCTAATTGTCTGGATAACAACTATGTAGGAGTTTTAAGAAACGTCTGACGTTTCGAGTGAACACTCCACCCATCATCATGAAAATATTCAAGTGTCCCTGATGATGGGTGGAGTTTCCACTCGAAACGACAAACATTTCTTAAAACTTCTACATATTTTTTATCCAGACAATTAGCTAACACGATGACTCATTGTGAAAAGCTACATTCTCTAACTATATATGAAGTCCAAAATTGGATTAAAAAATTTATTGTGGAATGCAAATATGAAATGGGATTGTGGAAACAAGTAGCATAGGGAATGAAAGAATGGTTTGTCACTATATGAGTGTGAATGCTAGCATATATCAGTTGATTCAGGTAAATTGAAAATGTTAAGTATGATATGTTGTAGGTAAATTGAAAATGTTAAGTATGATATGTTGTATGTAAATTGAAAATGTTAAGTATGATATGTTGTATGTAATTTTGTAAGTCTTGATTTAGGAATCAATGGATATTTAAGGTTGTCTATGAAATTAACATAGGACTTGTTGCATCTTGGTAAGCTTTAAAATTTATAAGAATGGCATGGTAATCCATGGAAACAAGAAGGGAAGTTAATAATTGATGCTTCAGATAACGGTAATGATTAACATGCAAAATGAAAAATTAATAGTGATGGAGTTGGGTAAGTGGGTTGTTATATATGAAACAATATCTTGAATAAGATGTCTCAGTTTATGGTATGCTAAGATTTTTTCCAACCTTATTTAGTATATCATGGCAATATTTTCCATAGGTTCCATGGGTAGTATGCTCTTGTTTTAGTGTATAGCTAATTGTTCTTGGGAAAAGTTTCAGTTTATGGTTTTGCATGGATTGTGATGTGGTTATGAATTGGACATGGATGGGATCTATGTATGGTCAAGTATAATGAGATGTGTGTGTGTGT
>ML781460.1:314708-325564 GCA_009831015.1 Picea engelmannii | reverse complement strand
TGAAATATATACATATTGAATAAATAAAATCAATAATATATAAATCAATAATAATGCAGGGTTATATTAAAAGTAAACCATGTGGCCATGAAAAAATATGAATTTTAATTTATTAAATAAAAAGGAAGGTGTGGGTGAGTATGGGAAAAAATAGAGGGGGAACTACATGGGGGAGAGGATCTAAAAAAAAAGGGAAAGTATTATTTGAGGAAGAGAAAAAAATGCTACCAAGAGGAGAAGGGAGAAGACTAAGCTAAAAATTTGGGGAAAATGAGGCTCTGAACTCTTGGGGGTTTTGAGTCAAGACACGAGCGTGAGTCCATGAAGCTCGGAGGTCTCGAGGAAAGAAGTTTTCCCTGAGAGTGGTTAGGAGGTAAACTGGTTGGATTCCAATAGTTTCCATAGGCTAGAAGAGAAGCAGGAGAGGGAAGATCTATTCTAAAATCCAAGGACAAATCCATACATGTATAAACTCAGTGCTTAATTTGAATTTTGGTTTCATAAAATTTTATGAGGAAATTAATTATGAATTATATTTGATATTTTCCCGAGAAAAAAAAAATATAATAAAAAATAGAATATACATATTGTGGTCTCAGTAGATATTGTCTCTTAACATCTCTTTATAGATATTTATCAAAACACTACTTACAAAAACCATTTTCTTGAACCTTACCATTCATTCAACTTCCTACTAAAAATTATAGCCAAAAGGACATGTCACTAATGGATTTTTCATCATAAAGCTATTGAAAATTAAATGCTCCATCCTGCAAGTTCAAGGCCTCTTGATCATTTTTCTATTGTTGAGTTAAGTTCTATGAAGACGTGAGATCATGAGTATCATTCAATCTCACCTAGGAAAGAGTGAATTAGTTTCTTCTGAGTGTTGAGGTTCATCACTTGTAAATCATATTTTCCATTTACCTAATATGCATTTTTCATAAATATGCATTGTGAATCACTGAAAAATATGCATTTTTCATAAATTTAAAGACGTGACCATGAATAGAAGATCCTGTAGGGATTCCAACTCTAATTTTGTGTTAGAACCACCACCTGAAGAACATATGATATTATGATAATGGTTTTCAGCAATTTGGAGCACCACTCTAGATCTGCAACAATCTGGGTGGCCTTGACTAGCCCCATCGAAAAAACCCATTGGGATGATTTTATCTATGATGGGTGCCACAATTTTTCTATTTTTACGGGGCTTCTTCTCCATTATAAATTCTTGGGAAAGATTTGAAACAAATCCAACAAAAACCAGTGGAGGCACTAGTTTTTCTTGAAAAATACTCATGTTCCTCTCCCAACAAATAAAGTAAATTAAAAAGAAAGGACATGCCTAAAATGTCTGGAATATCTCATATTCATTCCAATATTTTACCCATTCCCTGAAATCTCCATCTAAAGTATGATAATTTATCTTCGGGGATGCTGCTACTTCTTCCATTACTTGACGAATGAAAATGCATGGGACAAAAATATGTTGAGAGGTTCCTAAGTGTTTCTTACAGAGTGAACATCAATTGGGACCTATCCAACCCTACTTAATTCCATTGTCCTAGGTGAGCACTTTGTTTTTCAGGACTATCCAAACAAATATTTTCATCTTTGTCGATGCATTCAAATTCCATATGAAGAGCCACCGCCACTTCTTTTTTCCCTCGAACTCTCTTAATGATATCAAACAAATAGCCCAAATTTGTTGTAAATTTACCTAATTTCTCATTCCTTTCCCAAATTGGAGTATCTATCTTCTCTTCATCCAGCTGAATGAAATTAGAAGACAAGACTTTAGTGTATATAAACCATTCTTCCTTAAAATTCTCTTCCAACTCCATCATTTCAGTGGATTTCCACTTAGTGTGCCCAGCGCAATCAAGACCTCCAAAAAGAGCATCCCAAACCGATAATATCCCTCTTATGTGCAACACCTCTATTAGACCATCTGAAAGATGGTATATCATCCTTGATCCTTCCCACAGGGCCTCACCAACCCAGACTTCATTCCCATTTCCAATTTTCCAAGCTAATCTTTCTTCGATCAATGGGAATGCATCCATCATTTATTTCCAACTAATTGAACCATTTTCTCCTAAATTCCTCATTGTTCTTAACCATTCCACTTTTTTTAGTCCTATAAAATACCTAGATGACAAAACTCTACCCCACATCTTTTCATTTTGGATGAAATTCCATACACCTTTTATTGCAAGGGATTTGAAAAACCAAAAGATGTTCTTGATTCCCTGTTAGAATATAAGTGGATGTGCTCATTTTACCATTGACAATACCCTTGTCACCCAACCATAGTCCGAAGCCACCCTCTGAGCACCTTAACCTTGACAGAGAATCACTCTGGAAGCAAACCCTAGGCTAGATAGCCAAAAAAAGGGTAGCGCACCTTTCCCCAAGGATAGTACATCAATAAGAACTGATCAGATAGTCCAAACCCTAGACAAGAGATATTCCAAGCGTAATTGCTAGTTGTAGCAGATGCAATGGCAACTCTCCTCCAAACCTACACAAAAAATGGGCAACTACAGTGCACACAAGTGTTGCTCTGCAATTCTAAGACTACCTACTAGAATGAGAACTGGCCTCTTGTATTTATACTAATCCTAGTTAATTGCCTGGGTCGACTTCTCATTCTGGGTATCTGTCTGTTCAGTATATATTATTATTTATGGCTGACTTCTTCTCTTGGAGGATAATAACCTAATATAAATTATCTTCTTGAGCCAACAAGTCTTCTAGGGTTATTATCCAACTCATTAGGGTTTCTTATTTCTTCCCGGAGTATTCTATCCTCATCAGGTTTACACATGGAGATAAATACCTCCCGCAGCTACCATAATATCAACACTCCCTCCTAGCTAGGGAGGTATTATAGGTAATGGTCTTGAGCACAAAAACAAAAAAACATACCATTCACCCAATAGCATCAACATAGTCGTCTAGACTATCTCATGACTAGATCATGATAATCATCATCACCATCAGTGTCATCAGCTACATCATCTCTCGAAACCATACTTCATCTGAGTAATCAGACATGATGTTGGATAAGTCACTCACACCACAAAGTGATACAAGAGCCATTCTTCTAATCTGGACATACATCCTAGAAGAGTAGATGTTCTGAACCATTTTCCGTCTAGGAAATATTTGTCCTTTAATCATCCATCTAGTTGATAATCATTTACCAAACTGCTAATAATCTTCAAGGAAATCAGAACAAAAATAGAACACAACTGTGTCTATCCATACTAGTACATAACTACAATCCAGTGCTATACTACCACACCAAGTAGCAAACAAATACTTGATCAAATAGTGGAACATATCCACCACAGTAGTATACATCTACTATCATAAAATCTTCATAACAATCATCTGATATCAACCTACACAGAAACAATGTTATGATATAAACTGAATCATCTGGATCAATATTTCACTCACATATGTCACATCTGAAAGAATATCTGCCCTCAAAGTAGAACAATTAGATATCAGGACTATTCTTCTCAAGCAAGGAAGAATAATTGTTATGTCTTCTGAACCTGGACCATTCCCCACCCTGGGCCATTCTTCCTACACTAATCAAAGTTCACCCTGGAGAGAATGTATAAACCCTAAGGAATGTTTGTCCCTAATTGTTGAGCCTAGACCATTCCCCACCCTGGGCCATTCCTCCTACACTAATCAAAGTGAACCCTGGAGAGAATGTATAAACCCTAAGGAATGACTGTCCAGACCATTTCCTTTATTAACCATAAGAGTAAAAGACTGTCATGTATCAACCTCCAAAATGGACCATCCCTCATGTTAACCACAATGAGAAATCGTTGTCTGGCGAGGCAGGCCAGTCTTCTTGAGTAACCCTCAAGAAGAGAGACTGCCCTAGACCACTCCCCATGCTAAACACAATGGGAAGTCATTGTCTATGATACATCAACAATCTGGACCATTTCCCATGTTAACCATAATGGGAAATCGTTGTCCGTCAGAAATCTCAATCCACTTTCCGAACTGGAAAGGAGGCTGCTCATCCTGAACCATTTTTTGAACTGAAAAATGATTGTCCATAAATCAATACATATCAGTGCTCCCTCCCAACCTGGGAGTCATCTCTTCCTTTTTCAATAAGGAAGTTGTCTCCATGAGCTCCATCTTGAGTACGCAAACCCCTTCATCTTGGATAGAATCTTTACCAAAATGTTTGCTTATCTACTCATCTGCGGAGATATGTATTCGAGAACCACTTTCTCCTTTCTAGACTTCATCATGGATAATGTAATGTTTGATTTCAAATGTACTTTGTTCTAGAGCACTGGTTTTTCTTTGAAGGCTTCATGTAGCTCTGATCAATAAAGTATATTATTGTTGGAATACTAGAACATATCCATGCAGCACTTCTTTTGTCATCATGAGATCTGATCTACTGAGTAATCATCTTGATACAATATATTTGTTATAGAGAATCTTCACCACTCTTTTGTTTTGCATTGGAGGTTCTTCACCAAGTTATCTTCTTCCATCTGTATACAAGAGTCTCTTTCTGGTATGCCTCAAAGTATTGAGGTTGCTCTTCATATTCTCTTTGTTCAATTGCTCTAGAGAACATTCTTTGCATTCATCTTGATGTAGCACTCCAACCCATGGATGATATAATAACTCATGTAGAGGTATGTCTGGTTTACCAAAACGAGCAATCATCATAGTCTTCTCCCTCCGTCAGGGAGAACCTCTATTTATGAATCTTCCAATGCTTTCATTTATAAGTCTTCTGTACACTTGTTCTTCATCACAACTTTCAATTATGTTTGATTGCTTTCATATTAGGCTAGTAATCTTGTGATTCTTGATATAATGACTGGTTGTTCTGGCTTCTCTTCTTTCTTGGAATATTCATGTTATTCCTCATGTTTTTCTTTAGCTTTTGGGTCCATGGAGTTTCTTATATATTCCATGCCCTAAAGATTCCACTTCTTTCTTTCATCATAGGATCACAGATCTAGATGGACAACCAGGGATACTTTAAGGCTTCTCTTTGAAGAAGATTTCTTCTGAGGTTGAACTGAGCACGTATTGTCTTTCATGGTTACTACCATGGATATATACTTCATCATCTTCAATGGATAATAGGATTAGCTCCCTCCTAATCCTTGCTTCATGTATGGGTGCATATAATTGCCTCCCTCCGTCTAACAGAGTCCACGCTTCTATCTGCATCATTATTGTCTTATGCAATACATAATTGGCTCTCTCTCTCTAATAGATTCCACGCTTCCATCTTGTTGTATTCTACAAAACGTCATAAGTCTTTCTCCAATTTCCTCTTGATTGTTGACTTTTTTCTATTTTTGCTTCTTTTAAGTATCTTCAAGATTTATTTGACTTATCTTGCAATAGTTTCCACATGATTTTCTTGATTTATTTCATTCTTTCATGTATTATCCAATGATATCAATCCTTATATTGTTTTTCTTCCATCGGTATAGTTCTTCTTGGAGCACATTATCTTCCAAGAGATAGACATACAAGTATGTATAGAGACGATGCAAACAAGATATGTACAAGGAATAAGAAGAGTATTGTTACCTTTAGAAGAAGAAGTATCTTTTATCCTGCTTAGTCTTCTTTGTAGGTTCCTTTTCTTCGGCAACTGATGCTTCATGTTTCTCCTTCCTTTTATTTATCTTAGGACAATGATTCTTTTAGTGACCATACTTTTGACAATTGAAGCATTGTACTTCTAAAATGTCTTTCTCTTGATTTGGCTTCCTCCTTGAACCAAACTTCCTTTTGTTCCTGAAATTCTTGAATCTTGCTATGAAGGCTTGATCATCATACTTCCTTTGGGGTTTCTCTTTTGCACTGATACTTGATTCTTCTTGAGCACAGCAAGTCCAAAGTTCTTCAAATGCTGGATACTCCTTCCTTGTGTTCATGCTTGTGGAAAATGCATCACACGTCTTGGGAAGACCATTGAGTACTATGTTTACCAATTCCTTCTCTGAGATGATCTCTTCAATATATTTTAATTGATATATTAACTAAGAGATTCTCACAAAATATGATGTTATGTTGTCCTCATCGTTCATCTTCATGCCACGGAGCTCATTCTTCAGACTCATAACTTGTCCAATGTTTCTGACCAAGAAGATATTTATTAGGGCATCATACATCTTCTTCGATGAGTCAAGATGGGATATGTAGGGTATCAAGTGGTATTTTATAGATTACACTATGATACTTATAGCATTGATGTCACTGTCTTTGAACTTCTCTGTAGTTACAACATTCTATGGTTCCTTCTCTTTCCCTTCTTCAAAATCTGGTTTCACGATCTTTCCTTTCATGATATCTAGCACTTTATTCTTGGCAAGGATGAGATCAATCCTTGTCTTCCATGCTCTGAATTTAGAAGCTCCATCTAACTTGTTCTCTGACTTCATAGAATAAGTCATGGCTTCTTTGACTTGGTCAAACCCTAGATTTGACCACAAACTCGAACTTGACGTCTTGGCTTGCTAAGAGTACTAGGAGATGCACTAGGATAGGACACACTGATATGTCCATAGATTAGGTCAATCCCTTAACTTAAGTTGCCTCAACAAGAGGATTAGGGTTTCTACAACTGCACCATCTAGTAACCCTAGTGGCAGTTCTATGGTGACTGCTCCTACTAGAAACCCTAGTGGCAGTTCTTCAACGAGCTTAATATCCTCACGGCTATGTTTCCTTCCAGCGGTTAGACTGAATGAAGGAGGTGTGGGCCCATAACCTGTTAGAATATAAGTGGATGTGCTTGTTTTACCATTAACAATACCCTTGTCACCCAAGCATAGGCCTAAGCCACCCTCCGAGCACCTTAACCTTGAAAGAGAATCACTCCAGAAGAAAACCCTAGGCTAGATAGCCAAACAAAGGATAGCGCATCAATAAGAGTTGATCAGATAGTCCAAACCCTAGCCAAGAGATATTCCAAGCGTAATTGCTAGCTACAGCAACTACAATGGAAGCTCTCCTCCAAACCTGTGCAGAAACTAGGCAACTGCAGTGCGCACAAGTGTTGCTCTACAATTATGAGACTACCTACCAGAATGAGAACTGGCCTCCTGTATTTATACTAATCCTGGCTAACTGCCTAGGCCGAATTCTCATTCTGGGTATTTTTCTGTTCAGTATATATTATTATTTATGGCTGACTTCTTCTCTTGGAGGATAATAACCTAATATAAATTATCTTATTGAGCCGACAAGTCTTATAAGGTTATTATCCAACTCATTAGGGTTTCTTCTTGCTTCCCAGAGTATTCTATCCTCGTCAAGTTTACACGTGGAGATAAATACCTCTCACAGCTACCATAATATCAACATTCCCCACCCCCCTAACTTCTTGGGCATAGATATATAAGTCCACTTGACCAAGGGAATTTCTCTTGTATCTATTTTCCCTCTCCCTAAGAAATGGAAACTGAGTTTTTTTATTCTAGAGAGAATTCCTTTAGGACTTTTTGCGATCGTTTCCTAGTAGACTGGTATGATGCTAAGAACCATCCTTCCACCCCTTGAGAGCCACCTATGGGACCAAGTGTTAATCCTTGACTGAATTTTTTTAATGATCTAGATCCATTCCTCAAAATGATATGAATTTGGCCTTAAAACAAAGGCAAGATATTCCAACCCTTAATCAAGTCTCTTGCATGCATAAGGGAATAGTTCCCTAATATGCACTTTATCTTGCAGCTTGAGATCATTGGTAAGCATATTATGTTTGGTTACATTAATTCACATTCATGTTTCTTTGAAAAAGGATTCTATAATATCTTTCTAAGCTTTGAATTCTCGAAATGATCATGCAGTAAAAATAATGACATTGTCAATGAAAAGTAAGTGGGTTAGAATTTGTGATTGTGATATTTTTAGTCTTTAGTGATACCCCTCCTCCGATCTTGACCTATTATCATACTCAACCCTTCAACCACCAACAGAAAAATAAAAGGGGATAAGGGGCATCCTTTTTGAAGGCCCTTTGATGACCTAAAAGAGGTAGAGGAAGCCTCATTAATGAGGACGGAAAAGGAAGAGGATTATATGCATCCCATGATCTAATTTATAGAATTGAGGTTAAACCCCATTTGGATAAAAGCAAGGTGCATGAAAGTCTAATTCACTTTATCGTAGGCCTTAGAGATATCTAACTTCAATACAATGGAAAATATATTTTTGGTTTTTATGGAATGGATATCCTCTTGATTAAGGGAAACAACATCATGAATCTGACACCCAGACAGGAATCCATATTGCTCCTCAAAAATGGCTTCACTGAGGATGCGTTCTAAGCGATTGGAAATAATTTTAGAAATGATTTTATGTATCAAATTACAAAAAGAGATAGGATGGAAATCATCAAAGGTTTCCACCTCTTTCTTTTTGGGGATAAGGGATAGAAATCTAGCATTAAAATATCCCCAAACTTTTCCCGGTCTTTAAGATTCCAGAACAACCTTGAGGAGGTCAGACTTGAGGAGCTTGTAGAAATCTAGATAAAATTCTACTGACAACCCGTCATGTCTAGGGCTCTTTCTTTTTTGAAAATAAGAAAGGGTAGATGGTATTTCTTTGTATGTAATTACCTATTGTAGAGAAGCATGCATCTCCTCTGTGATAGACTTGGGGAAAACAGAGGTAACCTATAGAATTTATTCTATAGGGAAACTCGGAGGATCTTTAAGCAAATATAAGAAACAATTTTACCTACTTTAGCAGTGTCTTCGAAAGAGGAGACCACATTTCCATTAGATTCATTCTCCTATGTTTTTCATAAGATTGAAAAACCTTCATGTTACCATCACCCACTTTTAGCAAGAATTCTCTACTTTTGAGCCTTCACTTGGCTTCCTCCAAATCCAATAGGTTTTTACTTTTTTGTATATACCTATTTAGATTCAATTCTTCCTCTTGGGACAACATGTCTTGTTGACCATATATCAGCAAGTGTTATAACCGTAAATTGCACCAAACATGCATACCTAGCATCAGGCCATCTAACTTGCTATCTTTGCCAAGCCATCACTAAACAAGCTCTTCTAAAAATCATTTTTTTTAAGGTGTACGCACCATGAACCACTATAGCCCGCATACACATGCCTGCTGACCCACTATAGCCCGCATACACTCACAAAATATCGCAAAAAATGAAAATTGAATAGGATACTGGTTTTTGGGCCGTTACTTAACCGTTTGACTGCCCATATCCAGTCACCCCAACCATTATTATATCCTTTGTCCTATAAAATAATGGGTTGGGGTCCTATTTCAATAAGAATCACAAGAACATAAAAACTATGCCCATTTCCGCATTCCCCCTTTGCCCCAATATTTGGCAACCACATTGTGAGTTTGAGCCAGAATTCCCTTCTTATCCATTGCAAGACCTTTCCATTCCCCTAGACAGAACTAAAGAGGAGAAGGAGACGTGGAAGTAGTTAGTGCATTGTGAAGAGGAGCACAGGACCGAGTTCTAGGAGCAGTGTCGGTCTCATACTGTAAGTGACTTTTGTGAGATTAATATAAATAAGTGTTTTTTTCATCCCGCCAAATGACATCTTAAACTTATATGATTTGTTTACATTTATTGTTTATGATGTCTAACCTGCTAATCCATATGTAGAATGCATGCTTGTAGTTTCTTGTTTGTCTTTTGGTGAATGTAGGTCAGCCTTGGGAGGAAACTTGCAGTCAGGAAACAACTAAGCGCAAAGGGATCGGCATCGGACACGGAGTTTAAGGTATGCCTACTGGATCCCTATACCTTGTATTTTATGTATGATTTTGGGGTAATGTCGAGATAGTTGATAAAAAGTAGGAGACTTTAGACGATTAGCTCTGCCTACATTTTAGAACCCTGGTGTAGTCCTTAGAGGGGTTTTCCCGCTATAGCAGAATTGGCGACCATACTGGACAAGCATAAATTTTATAACCCTAAATTGCACCAAACATGTTGTTAAGGTCCTAACCCGCACATAGGTAGATCAATGTATTCAGATGTAATAAAGGTCAATATTAATAAGGCCTTTCAATAAAATAGAATAAGGCAGATGTAAGAAGACCTGATAGAAGCTTCTACTTCTAGAAGGATATTCCTCTAGATGCTTCTCTTAATGGACATATTTAGTATAAATAAGGGTCGAGGGTATGAAAACCCTAGCTTGAAGATTATTGTAACAGAGCGTTGCTCAATTGGAGGTTGCCCCCTCGAAGAGGCCTGTGAACATTGCTTTCTGAATCAAAGTGATATTTCAGTTGTTGTTCTCATATTATTTATGTGTTATTGTGGAGATTATGTTGGTTATATTACTGTTATTCTGCCATTTCTAGCATTTTATTTATGTTATGCATATTTATTATATCTGGTATCTTGCAAGTGGTATCAGAGCACTTTCCTTGGCAGAAATTGTGGGTATTTTTTTTTTCCAGGGTAGAGACGTATTCCAGCATCTTTAAGCCATAGAGATCTATCGTTAAGTGCATAAACCCATGGTTGAGGGATTCATACATGCAAGAAATACAAGTGGTTCTTAAGCGCACATCTATTGGCCACCCTTGTAACCCTTGTTGGTACCCCTTCGAGTGGTAGCACATCAGACAGCACTTGTGTATGGATCAGCCTAGATTTCCTGAAGCCCTCTTTAGATAAACCTATCGGCCGCCAGACTACTATAGTGTCACCGAGAACAGCACTCGGGAAGATACTCTCTAGTACCTGGGTAGTCGGGTAGTACGGCTAAGGGTACGGTCTATCCTCCTTAGTTAGTGCCCTGAGATATTGGGCC
>ML781460.1:280716-311975 GCA_009831015.1 Picea engelmannii | reverse complement strand
ATATCCTCATCTATAGCAAAACCTGGACAGACCATCTTACTCATGTGGATCAAGTTCTCTGCCTACTCTCTCAGCACCAACTTTTCCTGAAACAGTCCAAATGTGCTTTTGGTGCCTCAGAAGTAGAATACTTGGGTCATGTGTTGGGAAAGGATGGCGTCAAGGTGGACCCAAAAAAGATTGAAGCTATGAAAGACTGGCCGCACCCAAAGAATCTCAAAACCTTGCGTGGATTTTTGGGCCTAACAGGGTATTATCGCAAGTTTGTTAAGAATTATGGAAAGATTGAAGCACCTCTCATGACTCTCCTCAAAAAGAACTCTTTCACTTGGACTCCAACCACTACTCAAGATTTTCAAACCTTGAATATGGCCATGTGCACCACTCCAGTTCTGGCCCTTCCCGATTTCACAAAGACCTTTGTGTTGGAATGTGACGCCTCAGGGAAAGGAATCAGCATTGTCCTTATGCAAGAGGGTCGACCTTTGGCCTTCACCAGCAAGCAACTGTCTGAAAGGAATCTGGGAAAACCCACTTATGAAAAGGAAATGTTGGCGATTTTGCATGCCATTGAGCTATGGAGTCCTTATCTCTTGGGGCAACGCTTCCAAATTAAGACCGGCCATCAAAGCCTCAAGTACTTTCTGGAACAACGCATTTCCTCCCAGGAGCAACAAAAATGGGTGACTAAGCTCTTTGGATATGATTATGAGATCATTTACAAGAGGGGCAAAGACAATGCCATGGCAGATGCACTGTCTTGGAAATATGAAGACGAAGGATCCCTTTTTTCTCTTTCCTTTATTGTACCCGATTGGCTCCAAGATGTGCGCCAAGAATGGCTTCAAGATCCCAAAAGTTCGCATCTAATCCAGCAACTGCAGAACAAGGCTCCGGCTCCCCCAGGGTACTCATGGCTCTAGGATGAACTTTGATACAAAGGCTGCTTGTATTTAAGTAAACAATCCAAGCTCAAATCCATGGTACTTTCTGAGCTTCATGCTACACCCACAGTGGGGCACTCAGGGTTCACCAAAACATATGACCTGGTCAAACATTATTTTTTTTGGGATGGTATGAAACAGGACATCCGTAAGTTTGTCGCTAAATGTGAGGTGTGTCAATGCAAAAAGGGAGAAACAGTCAAATCTTCGGGCACCCTCCAACCGCTTCCAATTCCCCTTGCTATTTGGAAGGATATATCTATGGACTTTATTACAGGCTTACCCAAATCGGGGAATAAATCAGTCATAATGGTGGTGGTGGATCGCCTTTCCAAGTATGCTCATTTGTGTTCTCTTCACCACCCATTTACTGCATCCACGGTGGCTCAAATTTTCATGGACCAGGTCTTCAAGCTTCATGGCATGCCGCACTCTATTGTTTCTGATCGTGACCCAACTTTCACAAGCAATTTTTGGAAAGAATTGTTTGAGCTACAAGACACACAATTGCATCTCAGCTCAGCTTATCATCCCCAAATGGATGGTCAAATGGAAGTTGTCAACAAGTGTTTTGAAACATATCTGAGGTGCTTTGCCTTTGAAAAACAACACCAGTGGGCTCAATGGTTACCCCTAGCTGAATGGTGGTACAACACTACATACCATACAGCCACTCACATGACTCCTTTTGAAGCGGTATATGGACAGAAGCCACCTTCAGTTCTCTCATACTTACCGGGTACCTCGAAGGTCCAGGCAGTTGACCAAACACTTACAGTCTGAGAGGATATCCTTTGTACCCTTAAATAGAACTTGGTCATGGCACAGAATCGAATGAAGTAGCAAGCAGATCAAGGTCGCTCTAAATGTCAATTTGCAGAAGGGGATCAGGTGTTTCTGAGACTGCAACCATATAAGCAAAATTCCCTTAAGGCCGAGCATTGTCAGAAGCTAGCGCCCAAATTTTATGGCCCTTACACAGTTCTCAAGCGTGTGGGACAAGTCGCATATCAGTTAGCTCTGCCCATTCAGTCGAAGCTACATCTTGTTTTTCATGTTTCATGCTTGAAGAAGGTGATTGGAACCAGGTGCCAAATTCAAACCAACCTTCCAAAGTTAGCTAAAGAAGGATCCATTTGGCTATAGCCAGAAGCATTTTTGGACCAGCGTGAGTGTCTCCTGCGTCAGAGAACCATCAAGGAAGTGCTAGTACAGTGGAAAGATATGACTCCATTAGATGCCACTTGGGAACCAGCTACCATTCTGCAGCAGTTTCCACATCCCAAGCCTTGAGGACAAGGTTGTTTTTAAGGGGGCGGACATGTTAAGGTCCTAACCTGCACATAGGTAGATCAATGTATTCAGATGTAATAAAGGTCAATATTAATAAGGCCTTTCAATAAAATAGAATAAGGCGGATGTAAGAAGACCTAATAGAAGCTTCTGCTTCTAGAAGGACCTTCCTCTAGATGCTTCTCTTAATAGACATATTTAGTATAAATAAGGGTCGAGGGTATGAAAACCCTAGCTTGAAGATTATTGTAACAGAGCACTTCTCAACTGGAGGTTTCCCCCTCGAAGAGGCCTGTGAACATTTCTTTCTGAATCAAAGTGTTATTTCAGTTGTTGTTCTCATATTATTTCTGTGTTATTGTGGAGATTATGCTGGTTATATTACTATTATTCTACCATTTCTAGCATTTTATTTATGTTCTGCATATTTATTATATCTGGTATCTTGCACATGCATACCTGGCATCAGGCCATCTAACTTGTTATCTTTTCCAAGCCATCACTGAAAAAGCTCTTCTAAAAATCATTTTTTTTAAGGTGTACATGCCCTGCACAACTACTGCCTACGTACACATGCATGTTGACCCACTACAGCCCGCGTACACTCACCAAATATTGCAAAAAATGAAAATTGCATAGGATATTGGTTTTTGGGCCATTACTTAACTGTTTGACTTCCCATAGCTAGTCACCCCAACTGTTACTATTTCCTTTGGCCTATAAAAGAAGGGGTTGGGGTCCTATTTCAACAAGAAGCACGAGAGCATAGAAACTCTGCCCATTTCTGTATTCCCCCTTTGCCCTAATATTTGGAAACCACATTGTGAGTTTGAGCCAGAATTCCCTTCTTCTCCAATGCAATCCCTTTCCATTCCCCAAGAGAGAACTAAAGAGGAGAAGGAGACGTGGAAGAAGTTGGTGCATTGTGAAGAGGAGCCCAGGACCGAGTTCGAGGAGCAGTGTCGATCTCATATTGTAAGTGACTTTTGTGAGATTAATATAAAGAAGTACCTTTTCTGTCCCACCAAATGACGTCTTAAACTTATATGATTTGTTTACTTTCTTTTTTATGATGTCTAACCCGCTAATCCATATGTAGAATGCATTCTTGTAGTTTCCTGTTTATCTTTTGGTGAATGTAGGTTAGCCTTGGGAGGAGACTTGCAGTCAGGAAAAAATAAGCACAAAGGGATCGACACCGGATGTGGATTTTAATGTATGCCTACCGGATCCCTATACCTTGTCTTTTATGTATGATTGTGGGGTAATGTCGGGATAGTTGATAAAAAGTAGGATACTTTAGATGGTTAGATATGCCTACATTTTAGAACCCTAGTGTAGTCCGTAGAGGGGTTTTCCCTTCATCGCAGAATTGGCGACCATACTGGGGATGCCTCTAGGGTCTTTGGGGATATTTCTTTTTGGGTGCTTTGAACCAGTTTATTCACTGTTTTCTAAGTTTCTATAAGCTTTTGTGTCTTTAAGGGATTATGGTATTCCATACCAGTACTCCTTGCCTGTGTTGGACTATTGGTTTTTATTGTTTTGAGGAGTTATAGAGGTGTATGTGGCCTGCAATGGGCCTACATGCGTGCATATGATCCCTGCCCTTGAACATCCCACGTATATACGCTAGTTGTTGAAGTGTCATTAGCATGCCCGTTGAGAATTTTTTTGTTTTTTTTTTTTAAAAGAAGAGGCAATCATCCTCTTCCCTGTCAAGAGTCACACTTCTCATGGGTTTTCTTGATTTAGTCTTGGTCTCTGTTATAGAAGTCTGTAGCCTAGGTCTGAATTCAGTTTAGCTTTCTTCTGACCAAATATTTCTTGTGTTTTCTTTAATAAGGTTTTTAGACAAGTTTTTGAGTCTGCTTTGATCTGCCTATTTGGTATTGTCAGTGACTCCCTGCGATCTGCGTTTGGACCTGAATTCATTTCTTGGTCTTGACTTGTCGTCATTTTTCCCTTTTTTTTGCTTTAGAAGAAAAGAAAAGAATACATTTTCAAATTTATTGTTTTGAAGCATAAAACAAATAAAAAAAATCTTTCATCTCTTTGTTTGGTAAAGTAGTTTAGGTTAGTTGCTTCATTTATCAAGGAAAATGAAAGTTTTCTTAAGTTCTTTATCTGAATACTTAGGACATTAATTTGCTCATAGTCAAGTGAAATATTGTTTTGAGTTTTTATTTTCAAATATCTGAGAAAAGTAGTTACAAAAAGTTTGGTTAAAGAGTTTAAATTGGCAAATCTTTATTTGTGAAGAAAGAAGTAGTTGTGTTTCCAATTTCATCTTTTTCTCTTCTCTTTCGTCTCTTAAAGAACATCATTGGTTTCACTTCCATTCCTTTTGAATTAAGACAACCACTAAAATTAACTCTCAATTAAAATTTATTAGACTTTGTGTTTGCAAGGTCCATCAATGCAGTCTAGGCTAGAGCCTTGATTTAGGACTGGAGAGGAAACTCTTCAAGGCTACAAAAACAAACATAAGAGTCGGTGCTAGGGAGTGCCTGAAATTCCAGTAACTATGAAAGTTATCCGGGACCCCCCTCTAACACAGGGGCTAAACACGAGGTCGTGTGCGGAAAGGTAGCGGAGATAACCCCTCCAAAGCCGAACCAAGCATAGTGGGGAACGCTTATAGAGGTCTTATCTTGGGATTTCGTTGATCGCATTTTCCACAGAGCTTCATGGGTCTCAAATCCGTTCGAGGTCCTCATTCATCTTCTGTAACACTTTCTTTCGATACCCTTGATAGGTTTCAGGCTTGATACCCTACTCATTGCGGTCCACCCGACTATCAACTGTACCCGCCTGGTGACTATTCGTGCACTGGCAACCTAGTTGCTTTTATCTTAGTGACTTACACAGGTGACTATGAGGGTATACCATGGTACCTAGGGCATACATCGAGCCACACTTTGCATATTATACCTAGAGGGTGCTTCCATATTCGAGTTGCACTTGCACCGGTAAGTTTCTCTAGTGTTGGTTGTTGTAAATTCTTCCAACCAGCTAGTGATCTGCTTGTCTTGTCTCATAGGAACTTTTTCTAGTGTGTGCTAGTTTTTAAAATGATTATAGAAAGCCCTAGTGTGTCATTGATCTTATCACACAGTGGAGGATCAAGAGCTCCATCGATCACGAAGGCTTTTGGGCCTGCCAACGGTTGATCTCGATTCACCCCCGCCACCGCTAAGGCGAAAACTAGACCAACAACGGTCTTTTGAGGCGACCGGGTTATAGGAAACTGTGCCCGACTCATCTCTGAGAGGAGAACATTTGATTCTGGAGGAAACAATCATTTCTGACCTTCAAGCAGAAGCTCTTGGTCTGTATAACCCTCTAATCATTGATCTATTGGTGCCCATCGTCATACAGGTTCGATTGTACGAGCATCAGGTAGTGTCACAAGCAGCAATGGAAACAAATGCTGCTACTTCTTCAGGGAATACTCATATTTCCTCTACGACTTTCACTACAGGGAATGTTCCACCTCCTAACCAACCGTCGTCGGTCTGGGCCACTATGGTCTCAACTACCTCTACCTCGAGCAATGTTCTAATTCCATCTATGGTGGAGATCATTGCTCCTTTCACCCAAAGTGTGACAGGCCCTCCGTTCTCATATGGGATGCCTTGCTTTGGTACAAGCACTGTAATTTCTTACTCCACTCTACAAACTTTAGGTCTCAGGGCAGGGATATCCAACGCTCCTCTACAAGGATCCATGGGGGGCACTTCAGCTCCCTATAACTCTTTCCCTTACGAAGGGTGTCATAGACCTCCTTTGTCCCCTTCGCTCGGTAGTGCTCACCAACATTCTGTCGAGACGAATGTAAACTATAGTTTGTTTGGAGTAGGGAGTCAAGGAATTCCTTCTTATAGCATCCTGGTAGGTTCGACATCATTCTCTTTTTTTGGCATGTTTGGTAACAACTCTTTCTCGTCAGTTGTCCTCTCGGTCAAGGGAAACCCTGGTTATGGACAAAAATATCCTGTACAGGGTACTATTCCTGCACAGGGGGAAAACTTAGGAATTCCTTCCTCACAAGGAACTTGGAATCCGTAGTAGGGATCAGTTCCCTTGTCAGGGATGTTGACCGGAGGAAACCCCTTCCATAGCCAATGGAGCCTCGGGCAAGGCTCAACACCTCTGCCCGTCAGATTGGTAGGGGGAAACCCCTCCCAAAATCCTTGGAACGTGACGCAAGCCCAACTCTTTACGTCCTATTACGGGAGTCAGTCGATGACATCTCAACAAGCACAGAATCCATACACTGGTCATGACCATGGTTATTACTAGAACCCTGGCTAGCAACCTAACTTTTCCTGGCAACTTGGTGCTAGCCAAACTCCAGGCTCCTTTTTCCATGGTTATAATCAACAACCCAAATTATCGTTTATGGAAACTCTGCACTTCCCAGACTTGACAAGGTTATTAAATGACCCCATCTGTCACAATCCACGTTGGCCTCCCATGCCAACCAAGTTGCCTTCATACATTCCAAATTTCAAGGCTAAGCCTAATGAATATCCAGGCGATCATGTGACTACCTTCCATCTATGGTGCTCGTCCAACTCTTTGAGAGACGCCTCCATCCAGTTTCATTTGTTTCAATGCACTCTCATCAGGAGTGTTGGGAAATGGTACATTGAGCTTGACCGCTCAAGATACTCTTCCTTCGGTGAATTGGCAATGGCTTTCTTAAACCATTTCCAATTACCTATGAGATACGACGTCGGCACCGAATTGTTGGCCAACTTTGTCAGAAAAAAGCGAACCATATCTCTGATCACATCTGAGAATGGAGATGCTGAAAGAGTTTGATAAAAGTGCCAATCCCACCAGCATTCTTGCTTGAGTGGTTCCTTAAGTCTTTGGTACCCCATTTATCTAAAGACGTCGCAACCTCGGGGGTCTTTTTAGAGGAAGAAGTGATAATGAGAGCTCAATAGCTAGAGTTGATTTACTCTCAATCTGGTTTACTTTATGAAGTTTTGCCAGATGCACCGTGGTTGATACTTGACAAGACCAGATAAAGATCTGGACCACATGTCGATGGTATTGTTGGTTCAGTGCAAACAAAGCCCGTTGATCAGCTGTCAAATCAATTGCAGAAATTGTCAATACAGCAGACAGTGGCCAGCTAGACCACTGTTTTGGCTACTCTCCCTACCCAAAACTCTAATGTACACAGTGTGAAATCGATAAACCCAAAATCCACCCAATAGTCTGAAGGAAAGAAGAAACAACGAAGGAAGGTTAAGGGGGATAAGAAACCTACCAATAATGTTGGCGGGGGAACATTTAAAATAAGAAGTCAAAGTATCCATGTAATCTTTGCAAGGAAGACCACCCGACTCACTAATGCCCTTGGCTTGCAGAGGCCCAGAATTTATTGGCACAGCAGCAGCCTGTCATCTTAACGAACCCATTTCCACATGGGAAAAGTTTAACTCAAGCCTCTTCGAGCATGGAAGGGGTCAGTCAGGGACCCCCTCCATCTGTGAGTAATCCATCATCCGTGAATGTGTACATGATGAAAGGTAGCATTGACATAACAACTAGGACACGTGACTGTGGAATGCTAAACACCTCTAAGAAGGGTAAAGAAGCCAAAAACCCATCTCTTCCTCTCCAGATTGAGAATACATTGTGTGAAACAATGGCACGCATCCAAAAAGGTGTGTTCAAGAAATCTTCCCACAACCCAAACACAAGGGTTGCCCAGAACTACTCTGTGGTGGAGGATTTGTCACAAACCCCTTGTGCAATGTATTCTTTGGAATTCCTCTAGAGTTTCCCTTCCTAGAGAAAGGATCTGTTAGCTGCCTTAGGATCTGTTGAGACTTGTAATCCAGGAATGATCATTCTTGATACGACCGAATTAAAACCTCGTCTTCCTTACCATGTAGCATTTCAGATAGTAGTGGCTTACACCATGAAAACTTTTACTCGGAACATTTTCCGCACGGTGGTTGATGAGGGCACCTCGACATGCATGATGTATTTGGCGTGTTGGAAGGCCATTGGCCAAATTGTTTTGTCTCTGTCACATACTCTCCTAACCTCTTTTGACGGTCGTTTATTCCAACCACATGGAAGCATCCCCTCTTTTCCCGTGCAGTTAGGGGGGAAGACTATGTGCATCGAGTTTGAAGTGGTTGATGCATATCTCGACTACAATATCTTGTTAGGAAGGAGTTGGACCTATGCTATGCAAGAAGTGGTCGTGACAGTTTTTTGGGTCTTATTGTTTCCACACGAGGGTTGGATAGTGTCCATTGAACAGTTATCCTTCTCTCATCCTGACCCTTCATCGGGGGTATCCACAGTCCCGATGATTGATAACCCTTAGCTCGGCATCGTCAACGTAGGGATTGGTTTATGCCCACCTTTGATGGGTACTTTCGATTACCCGCCTCCGACTAGAAATGTCCACTACATATCGACTATCCCCGACCAGCCTAGGGTTGAAATCTTTCAAATCTTATCATTTCGCATGACTTACTTTAACGATCTGTGGACTCTTCCTTCCCCATCATCTATGATGGAAGGGACAGGGAACCATGGCATGGCCATGCCTTTATCCGTGACAGAAGTTGCGTACTCTATAGTTCAACAAGATTCCGTCAGCCCTGATTCGGTTCTCGAGTCTACTTGGGCTCAAAGTTCCCTCGCCGATACTTATTCTTTAGAATTAGTCTTTCCCTCATACGAGGCAATTATTGAGGCAATGACTAGTCCGGACAAACCTTGGGATGATATTCATCACAGATCTTACTTCCTCCCAGAGTTAAGAAGAATTGAAGCAGGTGAATTCACTCTGACTATGACTGGAGATAAGGCTTGTCATATCAATCCTTTGGCTATGCATGTTGTTTACACTGAAGGAAATATGGAAACCATTTCTCAAATGATACCTATTGATATCTCCATAATCCATGGCATCGTGGAGAATATTTTCTTCAGAGCGGACTGCTCCTCCAAGGAGATTTGAATCTACACAGATTTATTTAAAGAATTATGCGACGTGTTTGCCTGGTCTTATGAGGAAATTCCAGGAATAGATCCAAGAATCGTCGAACATGAAATCATGACATATCCTGATGCTAAGTCGGTCTAGCAGAAGCTTCACAGTCAATCCTAGGAAAGCAGCAGCTATTAAGGATGAAGTAGAGAAACTGCTCCAAGCTATTTTCATCTACCCCGTCCAATTGACTCAATGGGTGTCAAATCTCATTCCATACAAAAAAAAATAGGGTACGATTCGCATATGTATGGAATTTCGTGATTTGAACAAGGCCTCTCCAAAGGATAATTTCCCCACACCATTTATTGACCAGATAGTCGATGAATGTGCAAGTTGTGAAGCCTTTTCTTTCATGGATGGTTGTTCGATATACAATCAAATATAGATCAAGCCCGAAGACCAACACAAAACCACTTTCATTTGTCTGTGGAGTACATTCACTTATCGGAATATGCCTTTTGGTCTGAAAAATGTTGCAGCTACATTTCAATGGGCCATGTCTTTTGCTTTCCATGATCTCAAACACATAGTCGAGGCTTATCTCAATGATTTAGCATCACGATCTCGCAAGAGATTTGATGATCCCACACACCTCTGACTTATCTTTAAGCGATGTTGCTACAACCGGATCCGCTTGAATCCAAACAAATGCAGTTTTTGTGTCACATCGGGTCATCTGCTAGGTTTCATAGTTTCAATAATAGGGATCATCATCGATCCTCTAAAGATTGAGGTGATAGTTCAGTTGCCTCCCCTGTGCATAGTCCCTCAGCTTCAAAGTCTACAGCGAAAAGAGAACTTTTTACGGCGTTTCATCGCAAACTATGTCAAGATCACAAAGGGTTTTATGTGTTTACTAAAGAAGGATGTTCCTTTTCATTGGGACAAAGCCGCTCAGTGCTCTTTCGAAGCATTGAAATGCGCCCTCACGTCTACCCCTCTACTGCAGCCACCCAATTGTAATAAATATTTTGTATTGTACTTGGCCACTGTGGAATTGACCATCGATATGGTCTTGATTCAGGAGGATGATTTTCTCTCTGAATATGTGATTTATTACTTGAGCCGAGTCTTGGTCAGACCGAAACTCAATTATTCTCACGTTGAAAAACTTGCGTTGGCACCAGTTCATGCTGTCCAACGGTTCCGTCATTACATCTTGTTTCGCAAGACCAGCGTCATTTCCATTGTGAATTTGTTTCAATACGTGTTGACATGATGTGTAATTGGCGGAAAGATCAGTAGATGGATAGTTATCCTCTAGGAATTCGACTTGGATTTTGTTTCGGCGAAATCCAAAAAGTCGTTGGTCTTTGCGGAACTCATTTCGAAACTTCTGGTTGAATCAGGTGATGTTATACCCAAAGAGTCACCTATCAAAGGAGACATGTTTTTGATCGTGTCTTCAAACCCCTGGTATGGAGATATACTATTCTATCTCCAGATATTGAAGTTCCCTACCTCTTCTTCTCATGACGAGCATCGTCGTATACGCCATCAAGCTAAGAAATATCTCATACTCGAGGATACTCTGTATCGTCGAGGTGTATATTTCATCCTTCTCCGATGTCTCACTCATGAAGAAGTGGAAATCATGCTTAACGATTACCACACTGGAGCATGTAGCGGTCACTTGTCTGGGTTGGCAACAACCCAAAATATTCTACGAGTCGGTTACTTTTGGCCGATGTTAATCAAAGATTGTGTTGAATCGGTCAAGAAATGCCACCCATGTCAAATATTCTCTTGAAAGATGAGGTCACACCTCGCTCCCATGTTTCCCGTTATCATAGTTGGTCCCTTCACCAAGTGGGGGATTGATTACACTACATGCAACCCTCCTTCCGCAAGGGGGCACCATTATCTCATCGTAGCAGTAGAGTACTTCACGAAGTGGGTCGAAGCTATGCCAACATTTAAATATGATGGAGAGACAACAGCTCTTTTTCAGCAAAGGGGTGTTTTTGGATTTCTTGTCAATTCTCAAATTACAATGGTGATAATGAGCTGTTAGCCTCTATTTATAGACTTTTTGGCCCCTTTTTTGTCATGTTTTGGCCCCTTTTGTCATTTTTTCTAGCTTGAAAATCGTTTAGTATGGTTCTTGAGTTTCTTTGGGGATGTTACGATGCATGTTATTTTGAGTATTTGGGAAATTTTTTGAGATTTGGGTCATGTTAAAAGGTCTTTTGGTAAAAAGTTGTTTTTTCAACTTTGTGCATGAAAGATAGGATTCCACCTCTGTTTGTTGCACCTTGTTGGCTTTTTCACTTTGCCTTGGGATCGATCCCACGGAATTGCGACACAAAACCCTCACTCCTTCTCTATAAGTGTCATGATTTAGTGGTAGAGCCTACTTTCACATGGATGCCCTAGGTAGATCCTAGTTGCATTTTGGTGTCCATGCTGTCACTAATGACTATAGGCTCGGGAGTCCTTATTAGCTTTTCTTGATTACGAGTTTGAGCCTCATTTTCATGATTCATTATCACTCTTGACCTCACCCTCGGGACTCCCAAAACATGAATGGTCTTCTTTTAAGCCCTTTTCAAACCCTCTAAACATGAAAAGATTGACGAGCGATCTTGTTTCCCTTCACGCTCGCCAAACTAAAATTCCAAGGCACGTCTGTTTGGCGGTAGTTTACCCATTTTTCGGTCTGGATGGTCAAATGAATGAACAAAGGTATACTCTAGGAGCCTCTATTCTCTAGAAGAGTATTCTCAGGTATAGATTTACCCTTTTTTCGGGCTTGAGGGACTAAATTTGCGGAAAAGGAACCCCCATGGAGTCCATAGTTAATCTCTTTTCAGACTCCCTAAAATTGAAAAGATTGCCAAGTGACCTTGTTTCTTCACACTCGTTAAATTGGTCCAGAAGAACATCCCTTTCGGAGTCCATAGTTAATCTCTTTTCAGACTCCTTAAATATGAAAAGATTGTCACGTGATATTGTCTTTGTCACACTCATTAAAATGATTTTGAATAGATGTTTGTTCGGTGCTAGTTTACCCCTTTTTTGAGCTGACTAGACTATTGGAGTTAATTCACACACACCTAGGATTTATTTTTCCTAAGGTTATTCCTTGTTTATTAGTCATAATTAGTCATTATCCAGTCTCCTATATTTTAGGGGAGAATATTCCACCTAGAGAATATTCTCTTTCAATTGACACTTCAGTTTGACTAGTTGAGTTGAGTTTAGATGTTGCATTTGTTTTGTCACCATGCAACATTGAGATCATCACCAACTCACTACTCTTTTTTCAGTGAGTTAACCGAAGACTAGTTGACTAGTTAACTCGGTTAGGTGGCAGTTCACTCACGTAACTACCTGAGAGACTAGACTAGGTGGAATTTTACTCTTGTAATTGTTGGTGTGTGTCCAGATCATTCTAGACCACCACTATGGCTCATTAGTTACTCAATTATCCTATATCTATTGTAAATTATTCACTGCTTGAATGTGGAATACGGTTAAAGAATTCTTCCATTCTTTCTCTCTTGCTTCTTCTTTCTTAATTTCTCTCTGCAAATGTGTGTAGTATTTTCTAGCTAGATCTATTCTTTGTAGGTTCAACACATTTGCATGGTATTAGAGCCAATGGACTACTAAGCAAAAGCTACACCAAATCATTTTTTGCAGGTACAAAAGATTGAAGACAACAAAAAGATGGATTATTCGCCGGAAATACTTCTCACACCTCATAACTATTTGGAATGGAAGCCAAAAATTCTACTTCACCTTAGATGCAGAGGCTTATACCAAATAACCATGGAAATGGAAGTAGATCATGATTCTGACGATGAGAAAAATGACTTTCTCAATAGACAAGATATGGCCATAGGAAGTATCGGCATGTATGTTTCTCTCGAACCTTTCCATCAAGTATATGAAGAATCACAAGGATTAACTCCAAATGAATTATGGACCAGATTGGAGGTCCTATTTGGGAATAAATAATATTGTGAAGATTTCATGCAGGAGGTCGAACAGATAGAGCCAAAAGAGAAGCCATCAGAAGATCAAGTCTCTTATTATGAAGAGTCTTCTACAAAAGTTTTTGCATAAAATTGTATTCCATTAATTGAAGATGATGTCTACTCCATTTCATATTTTTTTTCTAAAATTCATGTGGAATATATATGGCATGCATCTCAGGAGTCGCATGCAAACACTTTTTCATGCACCATGCATGCATCTCAGGAGTCAAAAAGGGAGCTGCACACATCAGACACCATTATGATATTTTTTGAGCACTATTTACAGAAACAAATTGGATATTTGAATTCCTCTATGGAAAATATCCAATTTCAAAAAAAACATCGTCTGAAATAGAGTCCGAAAAGTGAAGTTATGATCATTTTAAAATCAACAAAATTTCAGCATTTTTCTGGAAATGGCCGCACGGTTTTCAAAATTTCATCCAAAATTTATTTGGATATTTTTCATTACAAGAAGATAAAGTGGATATGTGTTGACATCTCAATGGTGCATATACTTCATCAGATCTGTGCAGACATCTACATATTCAACAAAATCTTCAACAAGCACAAACTTGCACAGTTGCGAGGTCTTCTTGGAGTGAAGGACAGGGTTGCTTAGCAACTGGTTTTTGTTCCTTCTCATTTTTTTCTTTTATGCATTGTAATTTGAGGGAGGGTTTTGTTCCCATGAGGTTTTCCCTCTTTCCTCGTTTATTTCAGTGTATATTTTGTATTTGGGTACCTAACATGGCCTTGTTTCCAGGACCCATTCTTTATTTTCACCATAGTGATGTTTAGGGGGGGTGTTGGAGTTAATTCGCACACACCTAGGATTTATTTTTCCTAAGGTTATTCCTTGTTTATTAGTCATAAATAGTCATTATCCAGTCTACTATATTTTATGGGAGAATATTCCACCTAGAGAATATTCTCTTTCAGTTGACACTTCAGTTTGACTAGTTGAGTTGAGTTTAGATGTTGCATTGGTTTTGTCACCATGCAACATTGAGATCATCACCAACTCACTACTCTTTGTTTTGTTAGTTAACTGAAGACTAGTTGACTAGTTAACTCAGCTAGGTGGTAGTTCACTCCCATAACTGCCTGAGAGACTAGACTAGGTGGCAGTTTACTCTTGTAATTGTTGGTGTGTGTCCATATCAATCTAGACCACCACTATGGCTCATTAGTTACTCATGTATCCTATATCTATTGTAAATTATTCACTCTTTGAGTGTGGAATACGGTTAATGAGAATTCTTCCATTCTTTCTCTCTTGCTTCTTCTTTCTTAATTTCTCTCTACAAATGTGTGTATTATTTTCTAGCTAGATCTATTCTAGCTAGATTGTCGAGTGATATTGTCTTTATCACACTCGTTAGAATGATTTTGAATAGAAATCTTTTCGGTGTTAGTTTACCCCTTTTTCGAGCCGACAGACTACCTTCGAAAAGGGTACCCCAGTGGAGTCTCCTTTTACGCTTTTTCAGACTCTCTAAAAATGAAAAACCACTGAGCTTACCTTCTCTAGGATTTTTAAAATTACATCGAAGGATGTTATCATTGTGTATTATTAATCACATTTGCATTCTCGTGTCTTTGGCCTAATTTTGACGGCATGTTGCTCTCAACTGAACCATTTGAAGCATGCCTTATACGCAAGCCTTGTAGCACTTTGCCTCTTTGTCTTGACACCTTGACCCATGGAGGATTTTGTCTGAGTGTTCATTTCCTACATATGTCCCCTTTTCTCTGAGAATTTGTTTGTTTCTTTCATTTGGAACTAGTATGTCTGTGACACTCGTTCCTCCTTTGTAGCATAGCATTCTTTTATTATTTGTCAGATTTTCCAAGATTATTGAAAAAGACAAAAAAATCAAATATACCCCAAAAAGAGGAAGGGAAAAGTATTTTATTTTTGTTGACAGCACAATGAGTTGCCCTTGGACAAAGCACATCCTTTCATTTGTTTGTCAAGCTCTAGGATTCAATATGAACTTAAGAAGTTGTTCTCGGTACATAGAGTTGTGTCCTCCTCCATTTGGTTATCCTTCCAAACATATGGAGAGTTTGTGTTGCCTCCTGCATCCTGAACTTATGTCAATGCCATGTTGCCTGAGTCCCATCTTTTAGTCATGATTTGGTCCAAGGGAAGTCTTACTAAACTTGAGTCAACCCTTCTGCAATTTGTCTCTTGTCCTCATGCTCGGCCACCCCGAAAGACCAATCAAGTCCTTGTTGGAAATCAATGAAGTTCTCTACACTAATAACCAAGATCCTCTTGTCTATTCCCGACGAGCCATCAAAGACCTATGGGTAGTGAATTCCTACACTGATATTACACTCCTACCCAAGTTTTGAGGATTTTTAAGTTGTTGCTTAAGCTCTAAAGACCTCATCTCCATCCATCAAGCGTCATTGGCTTCTTGAACATGGATACCATACATGTATATATTTTGATTTTGAGATGTAGATCTGTTGTGTACTACTCACAGCTACACTTTATATAGTTATATGACACAGATCTATAGTGTATTTGATTGGAAGCCATGATTTTATTTCATCCTAAGCATGGGTATGCCCGCCTCGGTGAGATAAATTTTTATTTTTGCAGATGGCACCTCCTGAACTCTGGTCACTGGGCTCACTCGCTTCATACATTGGTGAATATTTGTAATGTATTTCATCCATCATATTATCTTCTGACCTCACACATTAGGGGGCATCTGTTATAACCCTAAATTGCATGAAACATGCATACCTGGCATCAGGCCATCTAACTTGTTATCTTTTCCAAGCCATCACTAAACAAGCTCTTCTAAAAATCATTTTTTTGAAGGTGTACGTGCCTTGCACCACTACTGCCTGCATACACACTCCTGCTGACCCACTACAGCCCGCGTACACTCATAGAATATCACAAAAAATGAAAATTGCATAGGATATTGGTTTCTGGGCCGTTACTTAACCGTTTGACTGCCCATATCCAGTCACCCCAATCGTTACTATCTCCTTTGGCCTATAAAAGAAGGGGTTGGGGTCCTATTTCAACAAGAAGCATGAGAGCATAGAAACTCTGCCCAGTTCCGTATTCCCCCTTTGCCCCAATATTCAGCAACCACATTGTGAGTTTGAGCCAGAATTACATTCTTCTCCATTGCAAGCCCTTTCCATTCCCCTAGAGAGAACTGAAGAGGATAAGGAGACGTGGAAGTAGTTGATGCATTGTGAAGAGGAGCCTAGGACCGAGTTTGAGGAGCAGTTTCGGTCTCATATTGTAAGTGACTTTTGTGAGATTAATATAAAGAAGTACTTTTTTCGTCCTGCCAAATGACGTCTTAAACTTATATGATTTGTTTACATTTCTTATTTATGATGTCTAACCTGCTAATCCATATGTAGAATGCATGTTTGTAGTTTCTTGTTTGTCTTTTGGTGAATGCAAGGCAGCCTTGGGAGGAGACTTGCAGTCAAGAAACAACTAAGCGCAAAGGGATCGATACCGGACGCAGAGTTTAAGGTATGCCTACCGGATCCCTATACCTTGTCTTTTATGTATGATTGTGGGGTAATGTCAGGATAGTTGATAAAAAGTAGGATACTTTAGATGGTTATCTTTGCCTACATTTTAGAACCATGGTGTAGTCCATAGAGGGGTTTTCCCACTATAGCAGCAAGGCTCTTATTTGATACTCTACCTCCCTAAGTTCCTTGTCACATTTTTGGTGAAAAACTTTGGCCCATCGGGAGATTTCTCCTTTAACCCTAATTAGATTTCTTAATAATTGGTGCATGAAGGGGCATTCTAAATCATCCTCCAATGGTTTCCATGTAGATAAAACAAGGTTTTTGAAATATTCTTCCAACAACCATTAATGGTTAAATTTCCTTAGAGAGGGAGGTCATTTGGATTTCTTTTCGATATCAAGGACAATTGGAATATGGTCTGATAAGCCACCTACCACCACTCATGATTTCATTTTCCATTGATTCTATAGCATCCTTTTTGAGATCAAACCTATCAAGATATTTTTCCACCAAATCTTTACCTTTCCTGCCATTTCTCCAAGTTTTTGATAACTTGGAGGGTTCAAGATCAGTTAGTTTATTCATCTTTATCTAAGTTATAAAAAACCTCTCTTGTGGATCCTGGTGAGGACAGTTTCCCCAAACCTCCTGTAAGGATAGAGTGAATTTTAAGTCACCTCCTAATACAACATTAGGAGCATCTAAAAATCCAAAATTTTTTACCTCCGACCAAAATGGGACCCTCTTGTTGATCCACATTCATTGATCAACGTCAGTACATACCCACCTATCCTAAATATTTTTCTTTTTATTTTTCTTTGTTTCTTGAAATCCATTACTTAGTATTTTTCTTTTTTTAAACGCGGTTTCTAGGTCATACTTCTATCAAGTTCCCAGGTCTACATACCCACAAACCCATGTATCCATACTTAGTCCTTTTATTCTTTCCAAACTTCAACACTTAGCCACTTTTCAAGTGATGCAGGAGTCCAACATGTCCTCGACTCGTATTTCCCCATGTCCGCAGACCCGCAATCATGCTACCCTAAATTTGCACCTTTATCTCCACATCCTCCAAAATTCACTTTATACCTTTTATACTTAGTCATTTTATTAAAAATGCAGATGCGGGACAACTGCCTATTCCACTTACCTTTTTTCTCATGTATTGTTTCATGCATGCCTACAGACTCGTAGTCCCATGTTCTACTAAAGATCTCTCTTACTTGTATTACTCACAAAATGACCCTCTCCCATACTTAGCCAATTCTCTCATTGTAGATGTGGGAGTAAGTCCCTTTCATATTTTTCCATTTCTCATGTCTTGTGTCCTGCACCCACAATCCCACCTTCACCACAATGCACTTTCCATTCCTCTTTTTGCACCTCCATACTAACCAATTTCCATATGCCACAACATCACATCACCATTTCCTGGTTGCATTTATTTCCCCTACCACTTGTGTGAACACAATGTCGTTATTAAAGTGGTGAAGATTTTGTAAACCTTGTAATAAATTCAAAAATATCGACATACAGACCGACAACTTTGAAACAAGAGATGCAATGATTAATCATCAGAGAAATACATGGTAAATTAAATAAGAACTAATATGCCAAGTTGTAAAATATTTTATTGACAATAGCGCCACCTATTTCAAAGGTTAGAAAGTAGTTTAAATAATGTCAAGTAAAAGAAATGAATCGTATTGTGGGGATACATTAAACACACTCAGACATGAAAATCAAGAGTTCTAGTAGTCGCAAGCTTACAACTACTACAAGGCCCTTCCTCCTACTAATAAAAGGAAAAACCAGGTCTAGACTTCAAGTATAGAATTGGTTGGTTTTGTTTCATAGGTAATGGATTTCAAAGAGCCCATTCAATAGTGTGTAGACAAATTCAATTTAGAGAAAAAAATAATCCAACTCTAAGGACAACAACCAATCTCCTAAGCTCCTTCAGTATTTACCAGAATGTTATGGCTACTGATACCTCCCATGAAATTCAGGGGAAAATAAGCCAATGAATTCCTCAAATAAGACAAAGGAGGAGAAGAAATCCTTGATAAATATTTGGTTGACCCAAGAAATAATACTAGTACTTCCAAGATTGAGGTAAGTTCCTTGAAATACCCATACAAGGAATTTTCTTGCTTATTTGGTCACATGATTGGTTTGGAATCCATGACCATTGTGCCAAGGAATATCATCTATATAATTCATTTCATTGTGCATGAAAATTCTCTCATATATTGGGGTCACATTATTTCTAGTGAAATCTCTTTTCAACTATGTAATCTGAAGAAGACCTTGAAATTTTGTATGACATCCTATATGATTTTCTTCATAGATTATTTCCATTTTTTCAAGGAATTTCCAAGGGAAAGGAGTGTTGACTCTAATCTGGAACCAGTATTCGCCTAGTATCCATCCTTGTGGAGGCACAAAGCTTAATATTATTTTTTCCTAGTTCATAGCAATTTTATCTCAAAGTTTAAAAAAATAGTCTCTGACACTAACATGTCGAGATTATCACTCGAAGCTACCAACTTTCTCTTAAAGAAAGGAATTTTTGAAACCATTGAATATTTCAATATTATAAGGTTATTTGTTTGTGAAGAGAAACCTTTCCTCATCCCTTTCTATGTATCATACAGGTATTTTTTTATAGAAGTTTGTAGGAAATTTAAGTCATAGACTCATTTCTTCAATGAGAAAAGAAAGAAGTGATTCATCCCGTTGCCTTGGAATTTTGGAGAATTTATTGTAAAACATGTCTCCCATTTGGATGAACCTGTAGGTCAACTTGACCAAATCATCCTAAACAAATTTGAACTCGTTGAGGGTGTTGGCCCTTGACCAAGTTTTGGAGAACCTTGGTCACATTTGACCATTTTTGGGACTTTGACAGGCTATTCAAAGGCAAAGCGCAAGGAGAAGCGGAGATCGCGGGATCTCGGCCCCTTTTTAGGTAATTTTTTGGTTTAGGGTTTATGTAATGGGTATGGGATGTCTCCCATGGGTTTACCCATTTTTAGGCCATTTTTGTAATGTATAAATAGAAAGTTAGGCAATGTAAGTGAGGGGGTAATCTGGCCAGTGAGCTCGGTGCGAATAGTTGTGAATGATTCGGGCATGTTGTGTGTTGAGAACTTGCAGAGATGAGTGAAAGTGATTGTAAGAAGGATTTGTGCTTGAACCAAGCTCGGGGAAGGAGGATCTGGCAAGGTGTGCGCAGATTTCATGTTCTATGTGGAGTGGGTTCTTGTGGCTTTGTGCTTCTGGAAGATTCATAGAATATAATAAAGTAGAAGAAGAGTTGGTGGACGTAGCCCCACACTAGGGTGAACCACGTATATCCTTTGTTGTGATTGCTTTGTGATTATGATTCTTATGTGATTGTTGTGAATTATGCTCATTTTTTTATCTGTTTATTAGATGTATCTTATATACTATCTCAGTGCTTAGAATGAATGTTAGATCTGATCTATTTCTATATGTGAAGTGATTGGATGTATTAGATCTTGTGAATATTGTGTTGTTCTGTAATTAGATTTTTGACCTGCGATGTGAATGAGGGTTAAATACTGATGAATTTTAACTGCTAAGTGTTTTTTTAGAGTGTTGTAATCACATATCTGTGTCCCATCTAGGTTGTAGACACTTGAGTTCTGAAACCACCCCTGCCTCTACCTCAGGTGAGACTTCATCTGCTTCGCAGGTGTTGTCGAAAGGGTCAGTAGTTAGCGTTTTGTTGGTGCATTGTTGAAGCGTTGAACCCTGGGTCTTCCCCTCTGTGCCAACAAATGGTTCTGTTGTCGGGACCTGAAACTGTGATTGTTGGGAACTAAAGAAAAGAAAGCTATGTGCATAGATCTGCTACTTTAGTGTGCAGTATTCTACTTGACTATGAAGCTCTGTGCTAAGAAAGGAATTGAATCTGAAGAAAAGAGGTAAGGTCTTAAAGATTTGTGCTCTGAGAAAGGTAAGATAAGTGAAAATTTTTGTTTCAAAAGAATGGATCTAGGTATGTCTGATAGATTTTGTCCCAATCTGAAAACTAGGGCACAGCTAGAAGAAAGAAGATTTGATATGAGTAGATCTAATAGAAGTGATGAAACATATGTTATTCCTATGCATAGAAAGAATATTTGGACTAACAAATGGATGCAGGATCCTAGAAAAAAATTTTGCAGGTTAGTTATTGTGATCCCAGTGTGTAGTACAGGAAAGGATGGGGATCATTTAAAAGAGATAGAGGATTAACTCTTTGTTATAGTTATAGAAGACTGGGACATCTTGCTAAGGAATGCCCTAGTAGAGGTCCTAGTTGTATTTGATGTAAAGCTATGGACCATGAAGTTTTGTATTGCCATAGAATGATTGCTAAAGTTGAAAAGATGAATATGAAACAAGAAAACCATGAGACAGGCCAAGAAACTAAGGATATGATAGAACCCCAGAAAGAATCAGAGATTGTATTATTACAGATGAAAGAAACCCTCAATGATCACAAAGACATCAACTTATCAGAGGTGTTAAAAGAGAAAAATTGCATAGAAGAAAGAATAGGAGACTTCAACATAGACTGTGTTCTCGATGAGGAAACACAAGTGAATATCATGACAAAAAAAACTCGGGAAATTTTGGGAAAGCCTGTTATGGTTCCTTCATTGGGAGGAATAGGCTTTTTTAAAGGAAAATTGATAACCCTATGTGGAAGACTTACCCAGATAACTATGAGTGCTCATCAAACTTTGACAGAGGAAGAATTTGAGGTCATTAAGTTTGTTGATAACAATGCCCCATTTTCTATTTTATTAGGAAGAACTTGGATTGAAAAAGATCATATACGAAGGAAACAAGAAGCGGAAGATCTAGAATAGAAAAAGAAAGAATTAAGAGATTTCATGTCTAGAATAATAGCGCACTTACTGGATGAACAAGAGGACAAGTCAAATCTACTAATAACTAGATATGTGGATGTTGAAGTTGAAAGAACACATGAAGACTTGAAACACTTGTCCATATAGGAGAGTAGAGAACCTACTCCAGAAAGAGAAGGAGTATTACTCTAGAACCCTTCGAAAGACCCTCAACAGTGAGAAGTTACTATTCCAAGGGGAGATAAGAACAATAATGGAAAGAGGAACCCAGTGACTCAAATTACAAGAAAGAAAGCTAGAAAGCTCAGCAAGAAGAAAGAAAATTTAGACAAAATGCAAGAATTTTCATAGAGGACTTCGCAGAAGGAAGATTTACAGAACTTGAACTTCGTTGGGATAGCAGAACAGTGAATATTGGCACTTCACCATGGTGAAGCAATATGACCATTAGAGGCTTCCCGACCATTAGGCCGATGCTCCTGAATGGCTCGAACCGCAGTTATGGCCATAAATATCTCCATTAGACTGTTGGGACCATGCCATAACAGATGGAATTTCATTGATTAAGGCGTTCCTACCTGTTGGAGGAATCTGTTACGATGTTAGCTATTTATCCCGTCGAGTGCTACATTGAGAACACTTTTTCAAACAGTGATTATTTGTGCTACCAAATACCTAGCTGCTTTCACATTGTGCCTATTGAGACCTCACTACATGTTATGTTACATTGAGTATTTGATCACTGACCTAATTTCAAGCGTGCATGTCAGGTGATTTCAACGTAGTAGAGAAATCCGTCAAAGAGATCCTCATAGACCTCATGGCTGATAAGGTCATGTCTACTGGATTTTAATCCTCATTGAAAAGAGGAGTGCAAGAATCCTCGTCGACTGCTCGTGGATCTGGACCATCTCGAGCTGCGACCGAGAAAAGAACCAAGCATCGTGATGACTTAGCAAATGAAAATCTCATCCCATCCATCATGCTCGACTATATCCCACCTCTGGCTGGCATGGTTAGTCATGATAGTGTCTCGAGGGACTTTGACTACACCTTGATTACTGCATACCTCCCTAAGGGGATATGCGTAGTAGGACCATATTTAAGAAAAATCATGACGTTGAAGATCAGTGACTTCAACTTGGGAGACCGCAAGAACTATGGAATGCTCGCCCCACATAATTATTTGACCAAGATCAAGGAGAATAAGTCGAAGATCATCCCCTAGCCATGGACTATGGACATCGCGAGGTCCACTATCCTAAACATGATGAAGATACCACACTTTGGAATGCATCAGGAGGTTAACGCATGTGTTAAACTCCTGCTATCGTGATTCCATGGTGGTTATTTGTGGCTGGACAGATGCATCACCATAGATCCATCACTGATCCATCGGATCACCGGATTGAGCATGCAAGGACCATACCCACAATACTTTTATCCAGGGAAGGTTGCAAATTTCTCCCTAGCATAAAAATTGAAAGATATCTATGGTGATGTGGAGAATGGGAAGCGAGGCTACAAGGCATCCTCCATTCAGAATTGTGCAGTGCGCATAGCCTGCTAGTTGATCGTTGGTAATCTAGTAAGGAAGAATAGACCTACACAGGTCACGAGGTTTGTTTTTGACCTCACGATAAAGTGCATTGAAGGACTACATATGAACTGGGCGAGTTATCTCATCAACCAGTTAGAACAATACTATCGTGAAGCTCAGGATCAAGGTTATGAGTTTCATTTCAGTTGGTTATTGATCCTCATCGCTTTTATTGCTTGGGAGATGCCAGAAGGAGCGACCTTCCCTGAGATTCATCCATCTGAACCCTTAGCTATGAATTTCACCATGATTTGGTACTTGAGTGACATGGTGAAGCAATGGTAGTCCAACGCAGTGTTCCACACCTACTACCTACAATTGAAGAGGGCTATTGAGTCTTTCCCTCGTATGACGTCGAACACCCTGCACAGGTTCAGACCATTTATGAAGTTCTGTGCAAATAGACATTTTATTTATATCACTGAGATGAACATAAATAAGAGCTCCAGTCTTATTACAAGCTCACAGAGGAAGGCATGGAAGAAATCATTAAGGAGTGGCCTCTAGAACTCCTTATACCCATCGACCAAGCAGAACTATCCGACCTCGGCCTCATAGAAAGTCCTATGGTTACTCGTGAACAGTATGATGCACCCAGCAGCAGCAGAAGGAAGAAGAAGGAAGAGGTACATGATATGAACAGCACATCCGAAGAGACTACTTCAAATTCACCTGGAGGAGGAGGTGATAACGAAGTAGACAAAGAAGAGAACAATGGGAAAAAAGACAAGCAGAAGAAAGTAAAAGTAGCATCGCCTAGGAATCCTCTTGATGAATTTGAGACATCCAAGAAAAGAAAGGTTTCCCCCACGAAACCTACATCGTGGAAGAATTCAAAAGCCAATAAACCACAGATGAAATTTGTACTCACGATGAATGACATAGATTTCATCATCGTCATTTTCTCAGATACCTCTGAAGATATTATACAGTGCAATGAAGCCAAGAAAGAAACCATGTATGTCTGGATCGAAGTAGAATTGAAAGGGGTACAGCAAGCCCTCTACTCTAGCTGCACAGTGTCCATTGCACCCCCATCATCAGAAGCAACAAAGTTGGGAGATGAGCATTCCCAACTACACTAAATAGAATATGTGACTGAAGCTCACCTTCGTTGTATTCAAGAAGAAAAAGAGCATGCCACAAAGGCCTTAAATAAAGCACAAGAGGAATCCATAGAGCAATGTCAGGTTGCACAGAAGGAAAAATACAACATCCAAGCCAAGTTTGCAGAGGATAGAGCACAGATCTAGAAGGAGAAAGAATAGTTGCTCACGGAGTAGATTGGATTGAAAGAAGCAATCACTAGAGAACTTCACTCTGTGACGGGCTTAGAGCAGATGGAAGAAGGCCTAGTAGAAGACCAAGTGGCGAAGCTTGCTAAAGCCATTCATAAACTCCAACAGAGGGTAGCAGAACTGGAGTTACAAGTCATTCCAAGCATCCCCTAGGAAGTGCGAGACCAGAGAGAAGAAACTGCCTAGATCGCAGTCCAGAGAATCAAGGCATTGGCCTTAGAATGTAAACAAATTAGTAATCGAAGTGCGCAAACTTACAAGCACCTTGCAGAGGACCCTGAACTAAGGACACTGGAGTCACAGCTTCAGGAGGCCAAGCAGCAAGAAACGATGGCGCAAGAATAGTTGAAACCTTTGTCAATGATCGAGAGGATGAAAAGGTCCTAGGAACAGCACATGGTTCAGTAGCAGGTCCATGACATACAGATCAAGGTAATGGAAGTGACTAAGCGACTCCATCAAATGCAGGATGCAGCTTTCATATTGTTTGAGGAGATTGAAGGACGAGGTGCAAAAATAGAACAAGTGGTCACCACAGTGGAACAGCGCTTGGAAGGACCTGTGATAGAGAATTTTATTCAATATTTTTTCGGTAGAAAGCTTTGGCAAAGCAACAGGTCGAGGCATATTGAGCCAATATCGAGGCATTTGAGGCAAATTTACCTAGATCAGAGTGACTTGGGATGATTCACAGGTGATTGTTGGGGGCATGTTGGCCCTTGACTAAGTTTTGGAGAACCTTGTTCACATTTGACCATTTTTGAGACTTTGACAGGCTAGTCGAAGGTAGAGCACAAGGCGAAGCAGAGATCGTAGGATCTTGGCCCCTTTTTAGGGTATTTTTGGTTTTATGGTTTATGTAATAGGTATGGGATTTCGGCCCATGGGTTTACCCATGTTTATGCCCTTTTTGCAATGTATAAATAGAAAGTTAGGCGATGTAAGTGAGGGGATAATCTGGTCAGTGAGATAAGTGTGAATAGTTGTGAATGCTTTGTGCATGTTATGTGTTGAGAACTTGCATAGTTGAGTGCAAGTTATTGTAAGAAGGCTTTGTTCTTGAACCAAGCTTGGGGAAGGAGGATCTGGTGAGGTGTGTGCAGATCTCCTGTCCTATGCGGAGTGGGTTCTTGTGGCTTTGTGCTTGTTGTGATTTCTTTGTGCTTATGATTCTTATGTGATTTTTGTGATTTATGCTCAGTGTTGTGATCTATTTATTAGAATTATTTGATATACTAGCTTAGTTATTAGAATAAATGCTAGATCCGATCTATTTCTATATGTTAAGTGCTTGGATGTATTAGATCTTGTGAATATTGTGATGTTCTATAATTAGGGTTTCGACATGCGATGTGAATGAGGGTTAAATACTGATGAATGTTAACTGCTAAGTGCTTTGTTAGATTGTTGTAATCACATATCTGTGTCCCATCTAGGTTGTAGACACTTGAGTCCTACAACCACCCTTGCCTCTATCTCGGGTGAAACTTCATATGCTTCGCAGGTGTTGCCGAAAGGGTCAGTAGTTAGGGTTTTGTTGGTGCATTGTTGAAGTGTTGAACCCCGGGTCTGACCCTCTGTGCCAATAGAGGGTTTTGAACTTGATTATTTGTTTAATGCACATTTGACCTTAGTCAGTTATTCTTCTTATTTTACCAAAAAATAATGGTTTAAATAAGGACGTGGGCATAATTTGAATCTCCCCGAGAGTTCATTTGACCAATCTCTTAATGATATGGAGGAATTGGCCAGTAATAATGAGGGATATAGACAAGAAGGTAGAGAAGCAACAAATAAAAACCTCAATTCATCGATTGTGTCTTAAAAGAGTAACCCAATAAGAAGAAAACCTAGGAGTAGTGGTTTGGAGATGAGGAAAAAAACTGTCGGAATCTTGGATGATGTCGATGGCAAGGACCCAATAAAGAAAAATCTTGAAAAATATCACACTCTATATACTTCTGTTAAAAGAAAAAGGGATACCTAGAAAATGGGGATAGAAATACCTGAAACTCAATAAATTCCCAGGGAAATGGATGTAGATGAGATTATTGAAGAACCTATCTAATTTGAATAATGATTATTGGAAACCCAAGAACTTTTCGAAGCTCTGGTTACTCAGGAACTGGAAATATTTGAAGAATATTTTGTGACATTGCACCACGTGGCCTACAACAGAATTTCTAAAAAAATGTTAATTGAAAAAGTAAACATGAAAAAATAGAAGATGTCTGAGAAATGGAAATCAAAGATTGATTTCAATGGGGTTGCATCATCAAAAATTGTACAATATCATGAAGCAACCGAAGAACCACTAAAGGAATCTGTTAGTAACATTGAAAAGGAAAATTTAATTTTAAAGGAAAAAATAAAGGAATTAGAGGCAACTCTAATTCCAAGACCATTGTTTGTTGAACCATTAAACATAGTTCAACCAGCACTCACCTTAGAGGATATTCCAAAAAGAAGTAGAAAATGGAAAGTTTCATATAGTATGTTGTCAGCAATAAGAAAATATGTTGGAGACAGGATACAAAAAAGAATAGATTTGATCCAAGAAATATGGGAACTCACACACAACTTCACCATTTTTGGAACAAAGATCACACATTTTAAAGAATAGCTCTAGAAGGATCTTGAGAAAAAAAAAATAATAAGGTTTTTACAAAGATGCTCTGGGTACATTCTCTACTAAAGTTTCAATTTTAAATGATATCCACATAAGAGAGCAAAATCTTCCTTCTAATATCCGTATGAAACAAACTAATGCATGTTGGTTGAAAATAATAGAGTGTTTGAGAGAAATGATAAATGAATTAGATGTTGTGAAGAATAAAAGAGGTGCACTTTTCCTTAAACTTGTTGATCTTACAAAACAACTTAAAGTCCCAAGTTTATTAATGGACACAATACTTTTATCTAAATATAAATTACTAGAACTACTTGGTGTGTTAAAATTTTCATGGAAAGTGACTTCACTGATTCAATAGAATTATTCGAGGAAGAAATCAAAAGGTGGCTAGTCAGATATATCAACAGAAATGATGAGGAAAATGGCATGTTTCACCAATTAGGCATGGACTTAAGAGATATGGAGGATAATTTGTTAGAAATAAATACCAAACATGATATTATGGTGGCCCCCATGAGGGAATACATAGAAGAGTGTCTAAGAAAATACCTAATCAAAATCACCAAGGAAGATTGGAAAGAAAAGGATGTACCAGTTATGCCACCTACATCATGGAAAACGTCTATCAAAGAGGAACCAACAAACAAGTAAAGGGTTCAGAATAATTTCCATCATAGTGAGTCAAGTAGTTGTTGGAATATTCACCAATACTGAGAGGGGGGGTGAATCAATGTTCAACACTTTTTACCATTTTTAATCACAACATGTAAATATTAACTTATCAATAATTCCATTCACTTATGATTTCATTTCACATATCATGAAAATATAATCATAAATAGTACCATTCAACAATGCATCACATCATACACGGTGCAGAATATATTTTTACATGGAAACCCAAATGGCAGAAAACCACGAAATGTTTTTCTTATATCATATCAAGAATTAAATTCCTAGGAAGCACCAACTTCCAAGATTCTCTAGAACCAACTAGAAGGAGGCTCCAACCCCTTGTTTACAGGCTCCAACCTGAAGGAATCTACAACTTGATAGATTCTCCAGCTCCAACCCCCTAATTTACAAGATCCAACTCTCTATATTCTCCATCTCCAACTGGAAGGAGGCTCCAACTCCCTAGTTTACAAGCACCAAGTTGAAGGATAATTTGATACCATGCCTTGCACCACCCTATCGCCCTGAAATATAAATGGAGACTCGAATTGTCACTAAAAATGTCACTGATAATAAACATGTCAATGTCATTAATAATCAACCTGCCACTGATAATCATCCTATCACTGTCACTGATAATCAACTTGTCACTAATAATGTCATTGATATCTATGCATCATCATCATAAAAACTACATCCATTCACATAAATCATATGCCAATATCACCAAGAACATCTACCAAAACATATGCCCAACATCACCAACATATGTCTCTAGACATGTGCCAAAGACTCTCCAAGATATGCCTCAATCATATACCATAAAATCAATATATAACCCTAAAAAACACATATAAATACATATCTTTAATCATTTAACAACCCGGTGTATACGACCTCTACTCATTATACCTTCCTAAACTTCATCATCATAAAACTGGGACCACTTAGAAATTGGGTCCACATAGAAACTGGGTCCATATAGACTGTCAATGTCAATGTCATTGTTTTTATCACTGCTTTTGACACTATCATTGATACATCAGATTGGGTCCACATAAATATCCTAGGTCCACTTGGGTCCACATATAAACCCCAACATCACTTCTTAAATTTATCTTAAACAACTATTTGGGACTAGTTTTTGGATTAGTCACAAACCCTAACTTTCAAAAAGCATAACTTTGTACATGTATTGAATCTAGGTCTGAAACTTGTACCCAATATTCTTTGATATCTTCTCTGAATTTTTCCAAGTTTTTCTTCTTTATTCATCACTGAAAAAGGAGATATAGTGAAAATCGCAGACCTTCCTGAATTTTGACCTATTCTAGAGAGCAAACTTGTACAACATGCCACACGCTCAATATTCGATATTTGATTCTGAAACTCACACATAGAATACTACAGAATGTATTTTTACCAATGAAATTAATCTCATAGAATTTGGATCCTCCATGAAGAATTTATGATTCTTTGGCCCGAAACACTTGTTTGAGACTAGTTATAGGACTAGTCAAAAACCCTATCTTCCACAAAGTGTATCTCCAAAATTGCAATGACCCAGAAGATGAATTTTTATCACATGCACCTTGATATGTCTTCTCAATATCCTCCAAGTTTTTCTATTTGAATTATTCCAGAAAAAAAAAGTCATAGCGAAAATGATAAGATGACCTTTAAAAAACATACCTTGGAACTCATCATCACAAGACTTCATCTTCCCTTGGAATTTCTCCCTTATTCACTTCATCTGCACTCTGAAATTATCTGCCAAGATTGTGCTAAGATATCACAAGATTGAATGATGAAAATGAGAGGTTCTTAATGTTGGAATATTCACCAATACTAAGAGGGGGGGTGAATTAGTATTGAGCACTTTTTACCATTTCTTAATCATGTAATCATTAAATTTATCCATAGTATATCATTTATGATTGCATTCAATATATCATGAGAAGTACCAATCAATAGTGCATAAAAAATAACCACATACGTAGTACATAAGTTATTTTCATGTTTTGGGCCATAAAACATGAAAATCAACCCCCAAATCAAAACGTGGTGCTACCAGTAGCACCATTTTTTCAAACGGCGTCAAAATTATAACATTTTTCAAGCATGGCTTTCAAAACTCATATAGTAGCTCAGAAAAACCTTAAAATCAACACCTAAATAAAAAAAATGATATTACATAAAGAAAAATGTTTTTTTCAAAACATTAAAATTATATATAATTTGAAGTCGTATTTTTAGCAGTTGGTACCAATAAAAACAAAACCTCAAAATCAACCATCAAATTGAAAAGTACTGCTACCGGTAGCACCCATTTTAAAATTGGAGTATTAAAATGACACATTTTTTTTAAAGTGGTAAAAGAAATCATCATTATTGTAAACAAAATCATAAAATCAACCCTCAAATGCTTATTTTTTAAATCTTAGTTTATCACTCCAAGAACAAGATAATACATAATTCCATAAAAATATCACCCTACACTTTAAAAATTCAACATCACTTTTTAATATTTTTTTACTTTTAATAAAAAAAAGTAAATACAAGTTACATTGGATGAAACATAAATTATTTATTAAAAGTATTGTTACATTGTCCATATTCAAAACATATGAGCTAACAATTTTTATTATATTCTCCATAATCAAAACATATAATTCATAAAACATAGAAATGATTCATAACTTCATGTAAGATCATATGTAAATTCAATGCTCGTTTCTAGTTACCATACAAACATCATATGGATAAAAAATACATAAAATATTTCATACACTTATTCAAATTGAGTCATGGATTCTGAAATACCATCAGAGTCTACATTGTTTTTAGATGAATGATTGGATGAAGGTGTAGATGATCCATACTCTTCTCTATTGTCGATGAATGCACCATCTAAGCCTACATATTTTCCCAACATTTCAGATGTCAAAATCATTTTAGATATACGACTAGGTTCAGTAGACTCCCATATTGCAGTTATTTCTTGTGACAACAACCTCTTGATAATATTTGTTGTCCTGGACCGAAGAGTTCCTCTCTTTTTCAAATTCAATTCATAAACAAGTATGTCAACATCCTCTAATTTTAAGAGGTCAGTGCAACAATGAGTTGTATTTTGACCCTTTCTTTTTCTCTTTCTATTGACATGTTTCTCAACCACCATCTCTGGCTTGTACACGCCATTTAATGGGTGTGTACCTGTTGCATACCAATGCACTTCAATTGCAATAACATCTTCATTTTCTTTCTCAATCTTTATAACCTTTGCAATCCAAAATGGATAACCATGTGGATCTTCAGTCGCTAAGACTGCAATCATGTTACCCTCCTTAATATCATGTACTGAACCCCTGTAAAGGT
>ML781460.1:260122-277285 GCA_009831015.1 Picea engelmannii | reverse complement strand
TATTTTCCCTTCAAAATTAAAAACAATTTTTACTCTTTTCTTTCATTATTTACTTGTTAATTAAAATATTTTTCATGTTTGTTTATTTATTCCACATTCATTAAAATTGGTGATGATCCATATAATTTTAGGTATATATGTATACATTCTTTTTCTTTTTTATTTATCCTGCATTCGTTAACAGTAATTTATATCATCTTTACTATATATACACAGTCTTGTTTTTTCTTTTTGCATTGCGTGAAATATTGGGCAACATTCGTTAAATAATTTGGAGCAATCTACAAGGGAGAAACATTGAGAAGACATTCGAGGAGAATCTAGCATTTCAGAGGTTAGTTATTTTTTAAATTATTACCATTTACCAAAAAAACATTTGTAAGATCATCTTTGAATCACATAAGATTTTTTCATGTGAAAGTTATAAAAAAACCCTAAATGTTTTTAGATGTTTTCTATTTTTGTCTAAAAAAATCACAAGTTTTTTAAAAAATTGAGACCTTTTTCAAAGAAATTTTAACAAAATTCTTAGGATTTTTTGAAAAAAAAGAAGAAAAAAAAAAACAAATTTAGGTACAGTTTTTATAAAAAAAATTAAACTTTTTAATTTTTTTAGTGAAAATTTTATAGTTTTAGCCTGTTAGCACAGGGGTGGACCCAGGGTTCAACGCTACAACAGAGCACCAAAAAAACCCTAACTACCGGCCCTTTGGACAACAGCTGCGAAGTAGATGAAGTCTCACCCGAGGTAGAGGTAGGGTTGGTTGCAGGACTCCAGTGTTTGTAACCTTAGCTGGGACAAAAATCTGTGATTACAACACCTTAACAAAGAAATTAGCAGTTACAGTTCGTTAATATCCATCCTTAGTTTATAGTGTAGTTAAACCCTAACAACATATCAGCACAATATTTACATAGATCCAATATAATCAAGCACTAAGCATACCAACATAGATCAAATCTATCATTTATTCACATTATTCAGCACTAAGCTACCATATTAGATCCTTCTAAGAATAGATCAGTGCACTAAGAATTCAATCACGTAGACAAGAAAGCAACCATAAAGCACATAGCAACCACAACGCAGGATATATGTGGTTCACCCCCACCCTGGGGCTACGTCCACCAACTCTTCTTCTTTATCTCTCTCTGTCAATCTTCTACATGCACAGAGCCATGATATCTTACTCCACAGAGGATAGGATATCTACACACCTCGCTAGATCCTCCTTCCCTGAAGTACAGCACAAAGCCTTCCATGATCTCTTACAATCACTTGCACTTAGCTCTACAAGTCTCACACGGTATGCACAAAGAAATTACAATTACCACTTGCACTTAGCAATTAGCACTTAGCACACACTGGCCTCCTTTGATCACATAGATCGAACTCTAGCACTTAGCATTCTTGGCCTTTTCTTACATCACCTAGATATCTATTTATACATTACAAAATGGGCCTAAACATGGGTAAACCCATGGGCCAACATCCCCATTCCCGTTACATAAGCCAAAAACCCAAAAGGCCCTAAAAAGGGGTCGAGATCTTGTGATCTCTATTTTGACTTGCACTCCATCTTCGACAGACAGCCTGTCGAAGTCCCAAAAGTAGTTCAAACATGACCAAGGATCCTCCAAACTTGGTCAAGGCCCAACAGGCCCCCAACACTCATCTGTGACTCGTTTCGAGTCACTCTAGTCTAGGTAGTTGTGCTTCAAAATCCTCGAGCTTAGCTCGAGCTGCTTCGACCTGTTGTTGTGCTAGGGCCTCCTCCTCGGTGAACTCTTGGATGACTGCTTAATTGATAGGTCCCTCTAAACATTGTTTGACTGCAGCGACTACTTGTTCCAACTCTGTGCCTCGGCCTTCAATCTCCTCAAACAGTTGGCAAGCTTCATCCTAGACTGGTTGGATCCTTTGAGTCACTTTCATGACTTTGCTCTGAATGGTGTGGACCTGTTGTTGAGCAGTGTTCTTTTCTTAGGATCGCTTCATCCTTTCAACTACTAACAGGAGATTCAAATGCACCAGTACTATTGTTTCTTGTTTCTTTACCTCCTGGAGTTGTGACTCCAATACCTTCAGCTCAGTATCTTCAGTGATTCGCTCATAATTTTGTGCATTGTGAGAACTTAGTTGTTTTCATTCTAGAGCAAATTCTTTGATCCTCTCGACTACGCTCCAGGAAATGGCTTCTCTTTGATCTCGCACATCCTGTGAGGTACTTGGCACTATTCGTAGCTCGAGGTCTACAATTCTCTGTTGAAGTTGTTGGATAGCTTTTGTGAACTACTCTACTTGGTGTTCCACTGGTTCTTCCTCCTTTTTCTCTAAGCCTATCACAGAGTGAAGTGATCTGTTGACTAATTCTTTTACTCCCACCTTCTCTGTGAGAAATTTCTCTTTCTCTCACTAGATCTGTGCTTTCTCTTCTTCAAAATTAGCTTGGAGGGCAGCCTTCTCTTACTGCACAACTCGGCGTTGCTCTATGACTCATTTGTGTACCTGCTTTAGGGCCTCTGTGGCCTGTTCGGTTTCTTCATGTGCGCGAAGAAGGTGAGCTTTGGTCGCATCAACTAGTCTGTGGAGTTGGGCAAGCTCATATCCCAACTCAGGTGCTTCTGACAGTCGGGGCAAAGTTGATACTGCATAGCTGGATTGAAGGGCCTGTTGTACCCCTCTGAGTTCAACCTTAATTCTATCCTACATCTCCTCCTACTTGGCTTCATGTTTCTACAAGATGTCCTGTGAGGCATCTACTACAGATGAGATGATGAAATCGAAGTCATCCATAGTGAGAACATTATGCACCTTAGTCAAGGTGGCTCGATATTTCTTTCGGGAAGTGGATTTCGTAGGATAAACCTTCCTTTTCTTCAAGGGATCAACCTCATCAGCAGGGTCCCTATGCGGTGTTACTTCACCTTGCTTATGTTGGTCCTCTTTTCCATTTGTCTCTTCTACTTCATCACCACCCCCTCATCCAGGTGATACTAAAGCAGTTCCTTTTGATGCATTGCTCAATTTTTGGACCTCTTCAATATTCTTCCTTATGCTGGGTCCAGGACGATCCTTTGCTTCATGAGTGGTCTCAGGAATGTCAATTATTTTAGGGTCTAAAATTTATGCGAGGTCTACGGGGATGAGGAGTTTTGTTGACCAATCCTTGGTGATCTCTTCAAAGTCTTCCTCTATGAGCTTATAGTACAATTGAAGCTCTTCTTTATGCTCATCTGTGTGTGGGGTTATATAAGTGAAGTGTCGATCTACGCAGAACTTCATGAGGGATCGAAACCAATGCAGGGTGTTCGGCATCATGTGAGGGATAGCTTCGATGGCCCTCTTCAGCTGGATATAATAGGTATGAAAGATTATGTTCGACTACCACTTATTTCCCATATCGCTTGAGTACCAAAGCGTGGTGAACTTCGCAGTGAGTGACTTGAACAGCTCAATGTCTAGGAAGGTCTCACCTTCCGTCATTTCCCAAGAAGTAAATGCGATGAGGATCAGGAGCCAGATAAAGTGGAACTCATAGCCCTGATCCTGAGCTTTGTGGAAGTCTAATTCCAGCTGGTTGACCAAGTACTTCACCCAGTTCATCTGGAGTCCTTCTACACATTTCCTAGCTAGGTCAACAATGAATCATGTGACTTGAGTAGGTCAGTTCTTCCTCACTAGCTTTCTTGCAATCAATTGGCAGGCCAGGCGCACTGCGTCATTCTATATGGAAGCTACCTTGTAGCCTCACGTTCCTTTTTCTACATCATCGTAAGTGTCCTTAATTCTCTGCGCCAGGGCACAGTCGGAAGCCTTCCCTGGGTAGAATTCTTGTGGGTCAGTTCCTTGCATGCTCAATCTAGTGATCCTATGGATCAATGTCGGATCAACTGTAATGTGTCTATCTAGCCATAGGTAGCCGCCATGGTAACATGATATCATGATATTAACACAGACGTTAACCTCCTGTTGCCTTCCAAAGTGTGGGATCTTCATCACGTTCAAGAGGGTGGACTACGTGAGGTTCATAGTCCACGGCTGGGGGATTACTTTTGAGTTCTTCCCCTTCGTCCTAGTCAGATACTTGTAAGGAGAAAGCATGTTGTAATTATTGCGATCTCCTAGGTTGAAGTCACTGAACTTCAACATCATGATCTTATCTTGCTACGTTCTGATTGCATGTATCCCCTTTAGGAGGTACACAGTAACCATGGTGTAATCAAAGTCCCTTGGAACACTGTCATGACTCACCGCATCGGCCAGAGGTGGGATGTAGTTAGGTAAGATGGTCGAGATTAACTTTGCTTTTTCTAAATCATCTATGTGCTTGGTTCTCTTCTTTGTTGTCGGTCGGGATGGTCTGAATCTGCGAGAATTCGATGGAGAGGCTTGCACTCCTCACATCGATGAAGATTGAATTCCTATAGACATCACTCTCTCGGCCATCATATCAATTAAAACTTACTCGACTGACTTCTCCACAACAATGAGCTCGTCTGACATGAACGCTCTAGATCGAAAAACTTGGGTGGATGGATGAGTGCTCAAAGAAATAGAATCGGTGTCGATCTTACTAAGCACAGCATGACAATAATGGGTTCTCTTGTTACCTCTGATACAATTCGCAAAAGTTTTCTCGGTGCAACAGACGACGGACTAAGTAGACACGATGTAACAGATCTCTCCAATGGATAAGAAGTTTTCCATCAATGCAGTTATGTCTGTTTTGGCGCAGTCCCAATGGTCCGATGGTGAGATTTTTGGTCATAAATGTTGTTCTAACCATTCTGGAACATCGGTTCAATGATTATAATGATTCTAATGGTCATATCGTTTCTCCATGGAGAAGTGCCATGGGGCACTATTCTGATATCCTGGTGAAGTTTCAATTTTATAAATATTCCTTCCACGAAGTTCCCTCTGGGCCCTTCTATAACTTTTTGACCTTTGATCTCTTCTTACTAAGTTTTCTAGCCTTCTTCCTGGTGATCTTTGTCTTGGTATTCCTTTTTCCATTATGATTCTTGTCTTCTTTTAACATAGCAGCTTCGCGCTATTGGGATTCTTTCATAGGATTAGAGAGTAATACTTCTTCTTTATCTGGGGTAGGTGCTCTACTCGGCTGTGAATCTTCTTATGTTATTTCAACTTCGTGATCCAAGTTTCTAGTCCTAAGCAGCTTCGATCTATTTTCCTATTCTGCAATAAAGTGTGTTATCTTCCTAGTCATGAAATCTTTTAATTCCTGTTTTTTTTGTTCTAGGGCCTCCTCTTCTTTTCTTCTGGTCTAATCTCTCTCGATCCAGGTTTTTCCTAATAACATAGTAAATAGAGAGTTGTTCCCAATGAATCTAACAACCTCAAAATCTTCCTTTGTCGAAGCTCCATGAGCACTCATAGATACTTGGGTGAGTCTTCCACATAGGGTTATCAGCTTTCCCCTGAATAATCCTATTCCTCCCAATGAAGGAGTCGTATCAGGATTTCCTAAAGCTTCCCAATTATTTTTGTCATGATGTTCACCTATGTTTCCTCATCCAGAACACAGTCTATGTCGAAGTCTCCTATTCTTGCTTCTATGCATTATTTTTCTTTGAATATCTCTGATAAGTTGATATCTCTATGATCATTTAGGGTTTATTTCATTTGCAGCAGTACAGTCTCTGATTTTGTCTGGGGTTCTACCATGGTCTCAGTTTTTTGACCTTCCTCAAGGTTTTCTTGTCTCATATTCATTATGTCAAGCTTAGCAATCATTCTAAGGCAATCTAAAACTTCATGGTCCATGGCTTTACAAAAAAGACAACTGCGTCTTCTTCCAGGGCATTCCTTAGAAATATGTCTCGGTCTTCTGTAACTATAACAAAGGGTTAATCCTCTTTTTTTCTTAAACGATGCCCAACCTTTCCTGTACTATGCACTAGCCTGCAAAAAATTCTTTCTAGGATCTTGCATCCATTTGTTAGTCCAAACATTCTTTCTATGCATAGGAATAACATATCTTTCATTATTTCTATCAGATCTACTCATATCAAACCTTCTTTCATCTAACTGCACTCTAGTTTTCAGACTAGGATAACATTTATCAAACATACCTAGATCCATACTCTTGAAACAAAAATTTCCACTAATCTTACTTTCAGCAGAGCACAAAGCTTCTAGATATAAAATGTTTCACTATTCTTACCTTTATCAGAGCACAAAGAATTGAGATCTTACCTATTTTCTTCAGATCTGACTTCTCTTCCTAGCATAGAGATTGACAGTTCAAGTAGAATATTTCGCACTAAGGAAACATATCTAAGCACATAGCTTTCTTTCTTTCCTTCAGTTCCCAGTAATCACAGTTTCAGGTCCCGGCAACGGAACCATTTGTTGGCATAGGGGCAGACCCAGGGTTCAATTCTACAATAGTGCACCAACAAAACTCTAACTATCGGACCTTTCGGCAACACCTACGAAGCAGATGAAGTCTCACTCGAAGTAGAGGTAGGGGTGGTTGAAGGAATCCAATGTCTGCAACCTTAGATGGTACACAGATATGTGATTACAACACCTTAACAAAGCACTTAGCAGTTATAGTTCATTAATATCCATCCTTAGTTTACAGCGCAGTTAAACCCTAACAACATATCAGCGCAGTATTCACACAGATCCAATGTAATCAAGCACTAAGCATACCAACATAGATCAGATATACCATTTATTCACATTATTCATCACTAAGTTACCATATTATATCCTTCTAAGCATACATCAGTGCACTAAGCATTATCACATAGACAAGAAAGCAACCATAAAGCACACAGAAACCACAAAACAGGATATACGTGGTTCACACCCACCTTGGGGCTACGTCCACCAACTCTTCTTATTTATTTATCTCTTTCAATCTTCTACATGCACAGAGCCATGATATCTTACTCCACAGAGGATAGGAGATCTGCGCACCTCGCTAGATCCTCCTTCCCTGGAGTATAGCACAAATCCTTCCACAATCTCTTACAATCACTTGCACTTAGCTATGCAAGTCTCACACAGTATGCACAAAGCAATTACAATTACCACTTGCACTTATCACTTAGCACACACTGGCCTCCTTTGATCACATATATCGAAATCTCTCACTTACCATTCTTGGCCTTTTCTTACATCACCTAGCTATCTATTTATACATTACAAAATGGGCCTAAACATGGGTAAACCCATGGGCCGACATCCCCATTCCCATTACATAAGCCCAAAACCCAAAAATCCCTAAAAAGGAGCTGAGATCCTGCGATCTATGCTTCAACTTGTGCTCCATCTTCGACAGCCTGTCGAAGTCCCAAAAGTAGGTCAAACATGACCAAGGATCCTCCAAACTTGGTCAAGGGCCAACATAGCCCATGGTGGCTAGTGGGAGGAACACCCCTCCCACACAAGATCGTGATTTGGCCTATGGGAGCGCTTGAGGCGACGCCCAACATTGCCCCATCCCCCCGTGGCCAAGCCCTGGGTGCCCATGGGGTTGACCCCCATAGCCAAGCCATGGGTGCATACGGGGATGTGGTGATGTTGGACATCACCCCATCCCCCCACAGTCAATCCATGATCGCATGGGCGTGCCCAAGGGATTGGCCATGGGGGTTGGCGCAATGTCGAGAATCGCCTTAGCCATCACTGTGGCCAAGACATAGTCAGTTTGGCATGCCCAGAGCCTTGGTCATGATGGGGGTTGAGGCAATGCGCTGCATCACCCTAGCCCTCGTGGCCAAGTCATAGTCCAACCTGAACTGTGACTTGGTTACGGGGGGGCGAACCCCTGCAGCCATGCCTTGGGTGCACCCAAGTCTTGGCCACAGGGGTAGATGTGGTGATTCCTGGAATTTCCTTAGCCCTCGTAATCCAAGGCTTGGTCCTGACATTTCCTCAATGACTCCATGGGTCAAAAAAAAATATTTTTTTTTTAACTTTGTTGTTATAATCAATGTTTTGTTTTTAATTTATTATAATGTAAAAGGCCTAATTTTTTTTTCATATAGGAAAAATGGTAGGAGAGAGATTATATGTGAATGTATCTGGATCATGACCTATAATAATGGCATATAAAATTGCAATAGGGACCTCCATGAATGCTAGGCAACAAATTGATAGCACAACACCTTAGTTGTCAAGGGCAATGAAGAATGTTAGAGAGTGGAAATTTGGGGAAGGTGAAAACAAATTGGAATATTCTTGGTTTGTTGAGCAATTATAACAATAATTAATGTTTTATAGAATTATGTGCATCCATCATTGAAGACATTGAGAAAGGCAATGTAAGATTTTTTATTTTATTTTTGTATCCTTTATTATTTTTAGTATCATGTTAATTTTTTAATTTTATTAAACACAAAAATGTTATGTTTTATTTTTATAAGATTTTGTTGAACGACTTTCACATATATTAGTGGGGATTTACTCTACAGAAATAAATATCATGGATGTCATCAATGCCTTTCATATTTAAAATACATAAGAAGGAAGTAAAAAGAAACAAAAAGTAACAAAGGTTGAAGCTGCAAGAGTAGACAGAGAAAATCATGAAAGAAGAAAGAAAATTCCTCATTCTATAAATCGTAAAAAGGTTACATTTGAAAATGAGAAAACTCCAAATGAATATTTTGTTGATATTAGTCCCAATGAGGTTATCACTCCTTCTCACAAAAAGAATAAACAAGAGAAACACAAAAGAGTGATGGTCGAGGATGATTCCATTCCTATTGATTATGAAGAAATCGTTAATTTAGATGAAACGCATTTAAATCATAAGAGGAAGAAATAAAATGTTGGTGATGATGAAGAAGTCATTGTTAGCTATGAATATTATAATGAAATTTCTAAAGGTAGCAGAGAAATAATAACACCAGGTGTTGATCTAGAGGATGGTATTATGAAAACAACACAAAATGTTATTCGAAATAGATTGAGGACGGAGAACTTAGTTAATGATGGTCATACATTTCAGTTGAATGTGAAGCAACTTTATAAACCCATGGAATGGCAAGAAAAATATCAAATTAGAAAATCGCATCACTTGCATATTCACAATTTGAAAGCATTGATTAGGTACAATCCATATGCACATGTGGTTGACTACCTAGTTCTTGTTGACCCAATGGAAGTTCCTAGGAGGGATGAATTTGATATGTCAAGATGTTTTGACTACAAATATTATGTGATTGGAGGAAATCATTTTGCAGAGGCTAGAAGAGAATTGATTCAAGAATATCCCAATAATCCTCTTTTTGAGACAGTCAAATGCATAATCTATGTTGGTTTAACAGATTTAGAAGCAAAGTTATTTGCATGGGATCATAACACATATAATGAGTACAAAATGTCCATGACTTTCATTCAAAGGGTGATATTTATCCATAATGATTTTTCTGAAATATTTCATGGGGAGAGATCAAATGTTGATGCCAAGTTTCGCCAGCAATGTTGTATGGAAATAGGCTTCCCAATTGATGATGAAAATGAAAAAGAAAAAAATCACAAAGGAAGTGATGTATTTAGAACTAATGATAGTTATTTTCAACTGGGATTTAGAACTGGAAAAGTATGGAATTTGATACATGATATCTTCATCCTATGGGAAAGTATTAGTATAAAAAATCAAAGAGTTAAGAAGGCTAAACCATTAATATGTAGCACAAGTAAGACAGGTCCTGAAATCAAAAATCTGCCAGAAAATATGATTATAACACCTTGGAGAATGATACAAGGAGTGAAGTATGAGAAAATTATCATAGATATATTATCACATGTAAGGTAGGGTGAATTTTCAATGGAAGAAATGTGTGATGAATTTAAAAAGTAAGTTTTTTGAGTTATTTTTATTTATGTTAGGACAAGAAAATTAATTTTTTCAGTTTAACATATCAATGTTCTAAGTATTTTATTGTATATATCATTATAAAAAAAAAAATTTAATTTAGTCACAAGGTTTATATGACAATACAAGAGGAAATGGTTAATATGTTGAATAAAGAAATTTTGGATGACGTTAAAATCAGCTACCCTGATTCAAGATCTACAGTAGTATTGAAACAATTTTTTGTTGCATTCAAAAAGGTATGTTGATTTATTACATTCATATTATTCATTTGTAGGTTAATTTATTTTAATTTTAATAGATATAGATATATAACTATATGTTTGTTTGTTTCATTAAAGATGTCAAAGAAAAATGCAGATGGAGTACCTGAAACCTTCAAAAGTTTTATTCAAAAAACCAAGTTTGAAAGAGAAAGAAGGAGACGTGTTCAAACTATTGAACTTGATGACACCCTTGATCACTACATTTGGAATGGGCTCGACATTGTTCAGCATAAAGTGATATTAGGCGATTGTGAACAAATTGAAAATATTGTTCCTAAAAATACTCCCTAGTTATTGCAGATATCTCTCATGGTTATAATATCCAAAACATTGGATATGATATTGAGCCTTATACTTACCAAGATTTCATAAAGTGGTATGGATTTATGGAAGTCACAACATCACCATTTTGGAGATTTCTGGTTTTTCATTCAGACACACAACAAGGATTAGTACAATCAAGCTTCGGAAAATAAAAGACAAGGATGAAACTTATTTGGTAAGATATTGAAAGTGTATGTTTAGCAATTACGATTAGAAATCAATTTTATTAATTCACAAGTTAATTGAATTTGCACTTATTTATGTTACAGGCACAAGCCTAATATTCAGAGATCCAACAAAGAACCATTTACACATGATATCGAGAGTATACATCTTGCGACCTAGACAAAAGTTGATTCTTATAATTTTATTCTTGCCAATGTAAAGGATGGAGGGAATCCTAGTAGTTTATTGGTTTACAATGATGTGGTTAAAAAGCTAACATATAGGGAAAAGGATTTGAAAGGAGATATGGTTAACATTTATCAAAAACCACAAGAATTAATTAATTATCTTATAGATACATTTTCAAATGAAGGAGATTGGGTTTTAGATTTGTTCTTGGGTTCAGGTAAGAATTATGATCTAAAATTTATGAAATCATACTTCCATCTTATATTATTTTTAATTTATGTCTTTTCACAATATTTAAATTCATTATTTATTTTGTATTTGGTGATTAGGTACAACATTAGCATGTTTCTTATAGAAAGGAAGAAATTGCATAGCCATTGAAAGTGACTGAATACATTGTGGTTTTATTCAACAAAAAATTAATGTTGTTCCAGATCTTCTAGATGAAATGAAATAATTTTTCTATTTCAAAGGAACCTCAATTACCAATAGGAGGATTGATTGGAAAGAATCACTTTGGAGAACTTGTGAATATCAAAGACCCAATGGAAAAGAAAAATGACACAATGGAAGCACAAAATGATGTCAAAGAAGATGATAATGTGTCTTTTGAGAATGATGAATTTGATATATATGATATTGTTGATTGGTTTTAAGATGCCCTTGAAGACGATGCTCGATTTTGCAAATTTTTGATGAGCTATAACTGTAATGTTTTCACTTTTAGATTTTAAAACAAGAATGAATATGTATCTATTGTTGTTTTATGATGAATCTTTTTTATTGTTTTCTTTTTACTTTTATTTGTGTGTGAAACACTATACCAGGAAAAAAAATATTAAATGTTGTCATTTTTTTACTTCAAATGTATAAAAATATGGAAAAAAATGTTAATTTTTTATAAAATTTTCACTTTTTTTGTTCAGTTATGTCCATAAAAATGTTTTATTTGACATGTTATTTTAATCAAATATGTGTCAAAATGTATAGGTTTTTTATTATATATAGTTGTAAAATGTATATTTTTTGGCTACATATTCAAAAATAGTGTTATTTAACTACAATTATTTTCTATGTATTGAAGTAAAGGTAAATAATGTGTTGAAAATGGTGTTTTCCACTATATTTTAAAAGTATGGAACCATAAATTAATTAAGGAGCCACAATTATATGAAAAATATTGATTTCAAAAAAGTAAATGGTAAAAAATATTTTTAAGACTGAAAGAAGCATGGAAAATGACTAAAAACACCATTGAAAAAAAAAATTGAAAATAGATGAAAAAATAAGCATTTAAAAAAATAATGTGGAAACATTATGGATCAAAAATTTAAAATATAAAAAAAACACCTAAAAGGGGAGGGGGGTTCCACTGGTAGCACCATTTTTAAAAATGGGGTAAAAAATGTGACCCAAAAAAAAACGAGAACTCTATAGAGTTCTCGTTAAGTTGGTAACCATGTACCATAACATCACCAAGAAACGTACCTCATACATGTGCCAAAGATATGTCTCAAACCATGCACCAAACATGTGCCAATGCCTCAATAATATACCAAATAAATGTCTCGAGCATTCATCATAACATCACCAATGTATAACCCTCAAAACATGCATATAAGCATACCTTTAACTCTGTAACAGACCCAACTTCATCATCATACCTTGCTCGGACTTTTAGCAATTTGGAACAAGCATATTTCTCAAATTTCCTTTAGCCTCATTGGACAAAGGCCATTTATCTCACGTGACGAGTGAAGTACAATGACACATGTAGCCTAATATGTGGGGGTCGGCTAAATTAGGGTTTTCTCAAAAACAACCTCCACACACCTGCAATCCTGAAACTTCTCCTCTACACTCTTTCGCTGCCTCAGATTCACTACCTCGGACTCACCAATAGATCACTTTCTCATTTAGAAGATATTCAATAAACTTGTGTGTGTGAATGTACTAATGAGAGGCTCCTTGAGGTGTATTTATAATTTTTCAAAGTGATTTATTTCCTTAACTTTAGGGTTGATTTGTACTTTCTTGTTATAACTACTTTACCCTTTAATTAATGACTTGTAACTTCTTATTGCAACAATTTCGGGGCTTCTTAACCAATCTTCGGTGTTTTCAACTTCATGAGGGAATATCTCCTTAACCGTGAGGAACCACTTGGCATACCACCTACCATTGAAAACGACATGATGAGGACTATCCATCTATGAGTGTGTTACATGATTTGCATTGTCCTTCATCCTATTTTTCCTCAAAACAAATTTGGGCTTCATGACCACACCTATGGGGATTTCAGACTTCTCCAAGGGTTGAAATCAATGACAACCAACTTACCAACAATCTCCCCCCTTGGCATTGATGGAAACACTCATACTCCCATCTCTCCTCATCTTTCTCTCCTGATGTTTCTCTCCTCCTTTGACATCAATGGAAAAGGGTATCTCCCTTTGGTGTTTCTCCCCCTATATTCATTATTCTCTTATAATCTTTCTCTTTCTCCCCCTTTGAGATCATGGGAAAAATGGTAACTCCCCATGTCGGTATGTCTCCCTTGTTGGTATGTCTTCCCTTGTCTTCTTGCTTTTGATATTTCTTTCCTGATCTCTTTTTCTGACGATTTATTTTGTCTACAAGATGTCATGTAGATCAATGTGGGGTTTCTTGTACTTGCTTCCTTTCCTCTCTTATGGTGTTTCTTGTCCATTGGTGCTTCCTATTGTAATTCATTGAAATATATAAAAATCATTCAAAGTTACTTGACTTCAAATCTTCATGGATTTTCACTTTTACTACTTAAACATCAATGACCACATCATTCAACAATTTCCCTTTAATGAAATAGCTTCAGCTGAAAATTTCTCTTTCCTTGTCTTGTTGTTCCTTTCACTGCTTGTCTTGTTGTGACTGATTGATTCCACCTATCAATATGTTTTCATCCATTGTTACACATATTATATGACTCATGTCTTTTGTATCACCTACTAGACCTGTCAAATATCTCATAAAATCATGTTTGTCAATGTGACATAACAACTATCCACGATTCTAATACTCAACTGCATACAATGCTGACCCAACTAATGTTTCTTAGACTCCTCTTCATCACTCACATTATTGGGAGTCTTCACATTAGTGCTTTCCTTCATGAAAGGCTCCATCACACTTCTACAGTTTTGAGCTATGTGTCCATAGTTGTGGAATTTATAACATTCAAAATTATGGGGGGGGCACATAAGCATCCCTTGCTTGAACATTTCTTCCATATGCTCTGCAATTCATAGCTTTATGTCAAAATTTATTACATGTAAAACAATGACCCAAAAAGAAAATTTGATACCTAGAAGCAAATGATCCTCTTTGTGATGTAGTCCTTATGAATTCATGCCTTATATGATCACGGTTTTCTATTATGTTGTTTCCTTCTCGATGATTAAAGCTTCTGAAGGTATAAGCTCTTCTTGGAAATATACTTCTTTTCTATTTATCCCTCTGATGATATTGTATTCATGTGATTGCATTATCTTCTTCCATTTTCTGAATATTATTCTTTGAAGGCTTGGGACTTATGATAACTTCTGCGTAACTATTTTGTTATGTTTCTTTCGTCATGGAGCTTGAACCTTTCTCAAAATGAATTTGCTTGTATCCTTGTCTAGAATTGTCATTGCATGGACTTTGACTGTTGAGAATGTCTTCTACCACTTGAGATATTTTCAAGTTCTTGTTGAGCTTGTTGGTTTCAACTCTCAATGACACGACTTATTCTTCAATATTCTCACACTCTTTTTATTTCTTTATCATCTGGATCTGCATTACTTCTTCCATTCTTTTTTCTTCTTCAAGTTGGATTTTCAAGGAGATGATTTATTATTCAATTCTTCTTTCTTGTTGGTTGAATTCTGCTTCAATCTTGTTTAAATCTTCAGATCTTTCCTTAAGATGGTTTGTCAAAATATTTTCTCTATTTTCTGCTTCTTTTACCTTGGTTTTTAAATGCAAAACTTCTTTTGGATTTTGAGAACTCTCCTTTAGTTTGATCAATTCTACTTTGAATGACCTGCTTTTGTTCCTTTCTCTTTTTAGCTCGCTTAAGGAATTGATTAGTTCTGCTCCAAGATCTACTTCACCTTCTTCGTAACTTGCATAGGTTGCTTTATGAGTTTCCATTGTCATGAAGAGCACTCTTTCTGATTCACTATCACTATCACTATCACTATCATCATCTTCATCAGAAAAGGAACTATCTTCTCTTCAGTAGAGGTTTTTATTGAAGACTTTCCTTTTATCTCCTTTCTTGTTTTCCTTTTGATATTTCTTTTATTTCTTGGGACCTTCTTCTTCATCACTATATGAATTATTAGCATAAAGACATTTAGTAGCAAAATGACCAATTTTACCACAATTAAAACATTTTAAGAGAATCCTACCTTTGTACTTGTCGGTTTCCCTCTTAAACTTCCTTACGAAGTTGTCCATTTCTTCGTCTTCCTCTGAATAATCACTACAGTTGTAGTTTGAATTTGGATTTTTCTTCTTCTCCTTCTTTGTCTTCTTGGATGCCTTGAAAGTTGCTTCCTTCCTGGATCGATTATGTTGCTATGTTCTCATTTCATAGGCTATAAGTATTCCATGTAACTTGTCCATTTTCAACGTAGCAAGATCCGGTCTTTCTTCTAGGGCTGAAATATTAGGATCAAAGCTCATTGGTAGAGACCTTAGTACCTTTTGAGCAATGACTAGTTCTTTATTTTATTCTCCCAAACCTTTAATAACATTCACTATTTCATCAACTCGTAGAAAATAAGTTGTAATGTATTCATATTCCTTCATCTTCACTTGTTCAAATTGACCTATGTAAGTTTGAAGCTTGTCTCCTTTGACTCTAGCATCTCTTGTAAATATTTTGAATTTTGTCCCAAATATCCTTTGCAGAGTCACAATGCATAACCTTGACATATATTGTATCAACTAGACCATTCGAAATAGAATTTTTATCCCTCGAATTTTTTTCACTCAGTTTCTTTCAATCTTTATTTGTTGGAGGAGTGGTAGTTGTTGTGTATTCATCTACTACTTCTTGCAAAACATCAAAGCTTTATTCTTGAAAATAGTTTTTCATCCTTCTTCTCTAGAAGGCATAGTTGTTTCCTTTAGCCTCCCTGGACAGAGGCCAGTTATCTCACAAGGAATTGCATGAAGAGTGGCGTACAACCCGCGGGGGTGCCTCATGGGAAACCTATAGCCTAAACCGTGGAGGTAATCTAAATTAGGGTTTTCTCAAAAAAAAACCTTCACACACCCGCAATCCAAAAAATTCTCCTCTTCACTCTTTCGATTCCTCATACTCATCAATAGATCACTTTCTCACTTAGAATAAATTGAAAAAACTTGTATGTTTGAATGTAATAATTAGAGGTTCCATGAGGTGTATTTATACTTTTTCAAAGTGAACTATTTCCTTAACCTTAGGGTCGACCTTTACTTTCTTTTTATAACCACTTTACCTTTTAATTAATGACTTGTAACTTCTTGTTGCAACCATTTAGGGGCTTCTTAACCATTCTTTAGGGATTTAAACTTCATGAGGGAATGTCTCCTTAACCGTGAAGAACCACGTGGCATACCACCTACCGTTGGAAATGACATGATGAGGACTATCCATCTATGAGAGTGTTACATGAATTTTTACTCTCCTTCATTCTCATTTTTCTCAAACAACTTTGGGATTCATGACCACACTTCTGGCGCTTCCAGACTTATCCAAGGGTTGACATCAATGAAAACCAACTTACCAACACTTAATGTGTATTCAAACTCTTGGATTATTGAGAGGGGGGGTGAATCAGTAATAACGTAATTATAATCCTTTTTCTTCAAATGTTATATCAATGTAGAATTATTATCCAATAATGAGTAGTAATAAATAAACAATCACACACATACACAGTACACCAGTGTTTTACGTGGAAACCCAAATCAGGAGAAAACCACAGAATGATTTTTCTTATATGTCTTGAAGAATTACATTCATTGGAAGCACCAACTTCCTTTGCTTTCCAGCTGCAACTGGAAGGAGGCTCCAACCCCCTAGTTTCTCAGGCTACAACCTAAGGGAAGATCCAATGCCCCAAATCTCTGGCTACAACCAGAAGGAGGCTACAACCCCTAATGTTCTCCGGCTACAACTGGAAGGTGGCTACAACCACCTGTCCTTGCCCCATCCTGCCACCCTGAAGTAGAAGTAGAATGATGGAACCACTGTCACACTATCACTGTGAGATATACCATTGTAAACCTATACCAATAAATTTGAACCATGCATCAACCTGTACCTCAACCTGTAATCAACC
>ML781460.1:218947-243560 GCA_009831015.1 Picea engelmannii | reverse complement strand
GCATGCCTTACCCATGGAGCTCTACAGAGTACAAGCCCTTACAGTTATTGGAAATTTGCTTGGTAAGACACTTCTAAATGATGATAGTTTTTTTACTAGTAATGTCAGGTATGTGGCGAGAAACCTAGTTGAGATAGATGTCTGTATTGGTTTTTTATGAGTCGATGGATTTTGTAATGGGTGGATAAAAATGTTCCCAAATTATTGATTATTAGAACATCCCATTTAGATGCACCAGGTTTCATGCCTATGTTCATGTGCACAAGGATTGTAACAAGGTTTTATTCAAAAATATTTGGAAAAAGAAGGAGATCTTAGTTGAAAATTGTGGTAGGGAGAGTAAACTTGTGGACTCAATACAAAAGGAAGATTTTGAGGAACAAAGTTTGTAATTTCATGGATAAGTCAGTATCTTGAAAGGAAATGTTCAGGAGATGGGGGAAAAGGTGGAGGTTGACATTGGGTTGGGGACCTTTCCATGCCATTGATTATGGGATTGCAATTTTTGTTGGGATAAGGTGAAGCATTGGCTCAGGATTTCGGCTTGGACTAATATACTATATCCTTATAAAATAAGAAATATTGTGGGCAATATCTAGTAACAGAGGAACTCGACCTTTCGATTAATTCTACTAGACAACATCTTTGTAACACACCTGACCCCCTAAACCTTACTTAGGCTGGTGGGATGTCAAAATTTCTCTTTCCACTATGAATCTGATCTCGGGTCTTAACACTATGGGTAGAAATGTGTGTGCATGGATCATTTCTTTAGCTTTCTATGTAGTCTAAAACGGGTTCTAGAGCTATTGGAATGGCCTCCTAAGGTATTACGGGATTTATTCCCCGTGGTGTTCGTCCTACATAGACTTTTCCACATCATCTGCACTAATGGATAGATTGGAGTGTGCATTATCATGGCAGTGACATGTCCTTGAACACGTCACACTCCCCTTGAAATCCTTCAGAAAAATGCAAATACACAATACAGAAGATAAACTCACCCAAATGAATGGAGTTGAGTCACTCGGCTCAGTTTGAATCAACGGATAGCAGTGAACCAAACTTTCCCTCATTGGTAAAATAGGTTAAGAAACCCCAACCTTCTCTTCCAACCCATTCTTTATGATAGCCTCACTCTCGAAAGATCCAACAGTCAGGAACCGGGGAAACAATGGTCACAATTCATTCAAAGCCTTTAACCACATGATGATTAATGGCCTCTCCCATTCTCCTCCAATCACCTGACAAGTGGGGTCTACGAAAATATCTATGGTTGAGACCTCATCAAGTGGACTTCTCAGTAAATCAACGACTCTCATCCACTCAGGCTCTCACCATCGAGAAATACATCCTTCCATAGCCTCATTGTTTCTCCGAACAGTTCTTTCTAAACTAGAGTTTTATGATAAATATCATAATCATCAAGTCCCCATATCTAATGGTCATGGATCTCTCAGATCTCAGAACCACTCGGTGGTTAACTGACCTCGCAACTCTTATAAGGTTATCCTATCAGGCTAGACCCATAATGAAACTAATGGTTCATATCCCATCATTTGACTCACTAGCATATCTATGGCTCTTGGTCCTTTCAGACTTTCACCTTTGGGATTTCTTGATCGAAATTTTTTTACGCTCATTCTCCATGGATATTTCTGAATGCCACATCTTCAACAAGATTAGAAAATAAAATCATGATGGATCTATGGTCCTAATCGTGTTGTTCTAATCTCCCTATAAATTGATGCCTCTTGTCGACTCAGAACTTTCCCAGTGGAAATTTCACCTTGGAATCACTCTAGGGTTTTTCTATAAGGTTCTCCTTCCGAAGGGATTTTCTCTGAAGCCAATATCTCTGACGAATGGTTGGGATCGATTTTCTGCATCGGATATATGGTTGTGGTTCTCTCATGATTTACTCAGGTATTTCAACAGGGTTACAGAGTGTTTCAAGACAAACATACTCTTCGCCTACTTCACGTTATGTTCCAGGTTTTAACCCTAACTCTTCAGACCTCTATCCCACTTCCTCAATACATAAGTGACACCTCCCAGTAGCCTCAAAGTGATGATTTTATCATCCTGTGAAATTTCCATTCAACAGATTGGGGGAAAACGCAGAGTTATAGACCTCCATTAGACTTCACATGCACAATTATCACATATAACCAAATTAATCCTGGGATGAACCCCATGTTACAAACATTGTTTAGATTTTTTCATTAAAATAAACATGCTAGAATTATTTTCACAACAAAATACAATTTGTATTCATTAAAATAATTGTTGGATGCATTGAAAAAACACTTATGTGTTTCAATTCAAACTTCACTCAGCCAATTAATTGAGGGTGAATTCCTTTCCACCAAATCGTAGGCTCTACTGAAATTTTTATTTCTACAGTAAGCCACCCATGTGTCGGGCCATGATACCATGAGGGGAATCTTGCAAGTTGGATTTTAGGTTAAGGATTTGTTCAGGAAGTTTACTCTCCTTCACTACATTGGCAACATCATAAATCCCCTCTTCCCATTGAGCCTAGGGCCTCCACGAGATTACTAGGTGCCTTCCTATCCAAATTTCCTCTGCACAAGGGAGTCCCTTCACTACTACACGGTCCCTCAATTCCATCTCCTTACTATTGTTGGTTTCTTTCCAGAAATATCCAACCTATGTCCATCTCTGCTCAATTCTAGATCTAGGTATTCTCTGTTCCAATGTTGACCATTATAGTTCTAGGAAAGATTCCTATTTTCTTCACAAAACTTCCAAGTTTTTCTTTACACAGGTCTAACTTGGGTGCTCTCTATAAATCCATCTTTCCCATTCACGATACCACATTGTTTTTTTTTCTTCTCTTCTACCTCCCATTCACTCTATCTCCTTATTTCCCAATCTAGAACATTGTTTTTCCCCTCGGGTTTTGGAACTTGCTTTGGTCAGAATCAGCTCTGGATTCAAGCTCCCAAATCGAAGGGGCACTCCCAGAGTACTCTTTGTTGAAAGCTTCAACCAATCCCATCACTCCTTCGAGTACATTTTCTAAATAAATTCATAACTTCCCTAACCGCCTGATAAGATGCCATTAATGATATTTCTTGTGAACAGGGTACTTCAGACAAGTTGGTCATTTGAGATTATGAATGTGTAGGTTGGGATTCTGGGAAAGATTCCTATTTTCCTCACAAATACTTCCCATTTTCCCCCTCACCAATTCCCACTCATGGTATCATGGCCAATACTTCAAGGTTTCCCCTCATTCAGTTGGCATATGTTTTCATTAAACATAAAACATAATTACAGTTTTCATCAATTACAATTCATGAAGTATTATGCATAATTACGGACTTGGGGGGAAACAGGGTGTTACGTCTCCCCCCCCCCCCCTAAAGGAAACATTTTCCTTTGTGTTTTTAAAACCATGTGCACAATTTGATATAGTAAACAAAAATGGGTATGCCCCTCTCATGGCATCCTCTAATTCCCATGTGGCCTCAACTGCTCCAAAGTGCTTACATTCCACATTGACCTGCACGAAAGCTCAATTTTGGAGCAATGTCTCTTTCGTTTCCAGGATGCATTGATGCTTGAGATAGAATTATCCCTCTAGTTCCACTTGTATCACATCCCAATCAATAACGTGATTAGAATCATGAATATACTTCTTTAATAAAGATGCATGGAACACATTGTGACCTGTAACTGTAGGTGGTAAATCAAGTTTGTATGCCATCGGTCCCACTCTTTCTAGGACTTTGAATGGTCCACAATAGCAGGCTTCTAGCTTTGTGCAAGTTCCCATTATTAGGGAGCTCCTCTTGGGTTTCACTTTGATATACACATGATCTCCCACCTTGAATTCCTTATGAGTTATTTTTCTATCTGCATGGAATTTTTTTCTATCTTGGGACACTTTCAGCTTTTGCTTTATTTTGATCACTTCATGTTCCATTTCCTTCAACAATTCTAGTCCCGATGTGATCTTTTCTACTATATTGTCCCAACTTATTGGAACTTTTCACTTTCTACCATACAGAGGCTCAAATGGGCTCATCTTCAGTGGCTCTTGATAACCATTATTGTAGGAAAACTCTACCAAAGGTAGATATTATTCACATTTCTTGCATTGATTCATGACATGCATCCTTAAAATATATTTCATCATTCTATTTACCTTCTCAGTATGTCCATATGCTTGAGGATATTATGTTAGAAAAATGGGATCACGGAGCAATAAAATAAAACAAATGTGGAAATAAAACACAGAAGATACATAATACAATAGAGATATGTATATATGTTTTTCACCCAGTGTGGGCTACGTCCACCGGAGAAATTCACAGGTCCTTCATTTTTATTATCCAATGAAATGAAGGGATACAACATACAACTCAACCGTTGTAACTCCCTCTTATTTCTCTCATAGTCTCCTCTCTCAAATACAACATTTGCAATAAATCACAACCGCAATACAATTCCCTCATAAGAGAGGGTTTCCCTCTCGGTCAAAAAATCCTAAAAATAACTTCTACCGTCAGATCTGTGACCCTATAATGAAAGTTCCAAATTGACTACGAAATTACAATATTTTACAAGGCATTTTTTCCCAATATTTCACTTCAGGGCTAAAAATGTTGTCGTCCCCCCCCCCTGGGACCCCCCTTGGAGACATTTTTTGGGGGAGAATCCCCCCCACATAGCCCCATTAGGGAATGGGTTACAAGCATGGCTTAAACAAACCTATGAATCGGGAAGATAATCAGGCTCCACAACCAACAATCTCCCACTTGGAGACTGATCACAACAACTCCAATGTTGTTGTACTTTATGGACTATACTCCACCTTGGACTTTGAAAATTTCTCATCTTCACGTTAATGCTTAAAGACCAACTGAAACTAATCAGGAACTCAGTTTCTCCCTAGTTACTCCCTTTGTTAACATGTTTGCAGGATTCTGGCTAGTATGTATCTTTTCCAACTTCAAATGTCCATCTTCCAAGACAGATCGTGTGAAATGGTACCTGAGTTTTATATGCTTAGTCTTCGAATGGAAGGTTGAGTTCTTTGCAAGATGAATGGCACTCTCTCTTTCACAGTACAACATGTTATTCTCCTGCTTCTTTCCCAATTCCTCCATAAACCTCTGTAACCAAATCATCTCTTTACTAGCCTCTGTAGCAGAAACATACTCTGATTTTGTTTTTGAAAGTGCAACAACCTTTTTCAGTTTTGAAATCCAACTTACTGTTGTTCCACCTATAGTAAAAACATACCCTGTGGTGCTCCTCCTACTATCTTTATCACTTGTCATATTTGAATCAACATATCCATGTAGAATAGTGTTTGAGCCTCCAAAACATAATGCATGAGTATCAATACCTCTCAAATACCTACGAATCCACTTTACTCCCTCCCAATTTTCTTTACCTGGATTGTTCATATACCTACTCACAACTCCCACTGCATGTGCATTATCTGGTCTTGTTCAAACCATTGCATACATCAAGCTTCCAACTGTTGATGAATAAGGGACCCTGGACATGTATTTTATCTCCTCTTATGTCTTGGGACAGATTTCCTTAGTTAATTTGAAATGTTTGGCCAAAGGCATACTAATTGGTTTTGCATTTTGCATTCTAAACCTCTCCAACACCTTCTCTATGTAATCACCCTAAGACAATGTCAATTTGTGATTTTTCTTGTCTCTTGTTATTCTCATACCAAGAATTTTATTTGTAGCACCCAAATCCTTCATCGCAAGTGAATTAGATAATTTCTTCTTGAGCACATTTATATCATGCATATTAGTCCCTGCAACAAGCATGTCATCTACATACAATAGCAAGATAATATAACTTCCATTTTCTAGCCTTTTAAAATAAACACAGTGATCATAATGACATATACTATAACCTTGTTCTATCATAAACTTGTCAAACTTAAAATACCACTTCCTTGGAGATTTCTTTAGGCCATACAAGCTCTTCTTCAACCTGCATACCAAATTTTCCTTCCCTTTGACCCCATACCCCTGTGGTTGTTGCATATAAATATCTTCCTCCAAATACCCATGGAGAAAAGTTGTTTTTACATCTAATTGTTCAAGATGTAAATATTCTACTGTCACAAGACTTAAATTAGTCCTAATTTAAGTCATCTTAACAACAGGAGAAAATATTTCATCAAAATGTATACCTTTTTCTTGTACAAACCCCTTTACAACAAGTCTAGCCTTGTACCGATTTTTTCCTCCATCTTCTTCCTTCAACTTGTAAACCCAATTATTATTCAATGCACATTTTCCTGTAGGCAACTGAACCAAGTTCCAAGTCTGGTTATTTACCAAGGAATCCATTTCCTCTTTCATGCCTTGCTCCCGCTTCTTTTTACTGTCTACATGCATTGCCTCTTCATAACATTTTGGTTCACTAGAATTAGTCAACAATAAATAATATAATGAAGGAGAATATCGTTCAGGGGGTCTACTTAACCTCGTAGATTTTATAACAACACTTGTAGGAGTTTGAGGTACATGTTTCTCATGTTGTTTTACATTTTGATTTTATGGTACCTTTGGAATTTATTTTTCAGTGATCTCATCAAGCACTGTGTATTCTGGTTTTCCTTTATCCTGTTTCTTTCCCTACAACTGATCTTTGTACGTGACCTTCTCATTGAATATGACATCTCTACTCCTAATGATTTTGTGATTTTCATAATCTCATAAGCGATAACTAAAATCATTAACATCGTAAGGTACACTTCTTGTATTTTTCCTCAATCTTTGTTCTATATTCTTTATCAATATGGGCAAATGCTTCACAACCGAAAGTCTTCAAAAAAGAATAGTTTACCTTTTTACATCTCCATTCCTCCTATGGAATTCCACCATCCAAAGATCTTAAATGTCCTTTGTTTATTAAGTAAGAAAATATATCTATAGCATCTTCCCAGAATTGTAAGGGCAACCCAGCATGCAATCTCATACTCCTTGCACGCTCCATGATTGTCATGTTCATCCTTTCTGACACACCATTTTCTTGTGGTGTTCTTGGAACTATTTTCTCTCTACGAATCCCATGGTATGAACAGTAATCATCAAACTCCTTGCTGCAATATTCACCTCCATTCTCTGATCTAAGACACTTCAACCTTTTTCCTGTCTCATTCTCAACCAAAGATTTTCATTTCTTAAAAGTATCAAAAACATCATATTTTTGTCAAATGCAATAAACCCAAGTTTTTCTAGTTGCATCATCAATAAAAGTAACATATTAATGAGGTCCACCAAGATATGATACCTGAGTTTCTCCCGTTACATCTATATGCACAATATCTAACCTTACACTCTTCTTTTATTTTCTGACTCTGAGAACTCTGACTCTCTTATGTTTTCCATAAAAAAAATGCTCACATAAATCCAAATTAATTTGTTTAAGATATGGAAACAAAATTATTTTTTGAAGTATATGCATCCCCTTCTCACTCATGTGTCCAAGTCTATTATGCCACAAGGTTATATCCACTCTTGTAGAAGCTAAAGAGATAGAAGAATCAATATTACCAGTACATAAATACAATGTACCTACCTTCTCTCATTTTTCTATCACCAGTGATCCTTTGGTGACCTTCCACGCCTTATCTATAAATATAGATATGCATCCTTCACTTTCCAATTGCCATGTTGAAATTAGACTTTTCCTTAGATATGGTACATGTCTTACCTCTTTCAATAACTATTGGTTTCCATTATTTTTCTTTATTTGTACCTTACCCAGTCCAACAATTTTTTATGGTCCATCATCACCCAAATGAACCTGTCCAAAATCACCTTGAGAATAATCTATAAAATGTTTCCTATGGGGTGTGGCATGAAATGAAGCTCCTAAATCTACTACCCAAGACTCATAAATATTATCTACAGAAAGAATCAAAGCATCTTGTAACACATCACATGTTACATTTTCTTCTTGATTTTTATCTTATTGTCTATCTCTTTGTTTCTTTAGAGCTTTATAGTATTTCTTTAGATGTTCTTTCTTCCCATAATTCCATCACTTTATATTTCCTAGTCTAGATTTGGATATTCCCTTCCTAGTATTCCCATGGTTCTCTGAGCCATTTACTATATCCTTTTGTCTTCCCATGTTGTCCATGTTTAATGCATTACCTGATGTCTCACCTGTTCTTTTTCGTTGCATTTCCTCACTAACGATCACAACAACAACATTATTAAATTTTAGAGTGTTTTAACCAGAGACAGAGTGTCTTACATCCATGACCAAACCATTCTATCTTTCTGGCAATGTGAACGATATTAGAAGAGCCATGACCTCATCATCAAATTCCACTTTTACATAAATTAGTTGATTAGTAACCGTATTAAATTAATTTAAATGATTTGCAATAGACCCACCTTCTGACATATTCATATTAAATAATCTCTTCATTAGAAATACCTTATTGGATGTCGAGGGTTTTTCATATAGTTTAGCCAATGCATCCATCATCTCCTTCGTTTCCTTTTCTTTTGAAATATTGAAAGCCACTGACACTTCCAGGCTCACTTGTATCGTTCCTAATGCCTTTCTGTCAAGAACCTCCCATTCTTTGTCCTTCATGGTCGTCGGCTTCTTTGTTATTCCACCCAATGGTAGGAATAGATCCTTTTGATATAAATAATCTTCCATCTTCATCTTCCATAATTGGTAGTTTTGACAGTTAAATTTCTCGACCCTAAACTTTCCATCTTCCGCCATTGCTCCCACTCGAACTAGGAACCCTCTTTTCCTATGAGTTACCTTTTGCTCTAATACTAGTTGTTAGAAAAAATGGATCATGCATCAATAAAATAAAACAAATGTGGACATCAAATACAGAAGATACATAATACAATAAAGACATGGATATAAGTGGTTCACCCAGTGTGGGCTACATCCACCAGAGAAATTCTTAGGTCCTTCCTTTTTATTATCCAACAAAATGAAGGGATACAACCTACGGGTCAAACATTGTAACTTCCTCTTATTTATCTCGCAGTCTCCTCTCTTAGAATACAACATTCTTAATAAATCACAACGACAAGACAATTCTCTCATAAGAGAAGGTTTCCTTCTAGGGGAAAAAACCCAAAAAATAACTTATATCGTCAGATCTGTGACCTTATAATGAACGGTCTAGATTGACTATGAAATTAAAATATTTTACAAGGTGATAGTTTTGAGGGAGAAATCCCCCCCACACCCCCCCTTTAGGGAATGGGGTCCAAACATGGCTCAAACAAGCCTCTAAATCAGGAAGATAATCAGGCTCCACAACCAACAATCTCCCACTTGGAGACTAATCACAAAAACTCCACTAATGATGTACTTTATGGACTATACTCCACCTTAGACCTGGAAAATTTCTCATTTGCACCTTCATGCTTGAATACCAACTGAAACTGAGTGGGAACTCAGTTTCTCCATGGTTACTCCCTTTTTTAACATGTTTGCAAGATTCTAGCTAGTATGTATCTTTTCCAACTTCAAATTTCCATCTTCCAAGACAGATCATATGAAATAGTACCTGAGATGTATATTCTTAGTCTTTGAATGGAAGGTTGATTTCTTTGCAAGATGAATGGCACTCTCATTGTCACAGTACAACTTGCTATTCTCCTACTTCTTTCTCAATTCCTCCATAAACCTATGTAACCAAATCATCTCTTTACTAGCCTCTGTAGCAGCAACATACTTTGCTTTTGTTGTAGACAAACTCTACCAAAGGTAGATATTCTTCACATTTCTTGCATTGATTCATGAAATACATTCTTAACATATATTTCATCACTCTATTTACCTTCTCAATATGTCCATATGTTCGAGGATGATAGAACGTGTTGAATGCTAATTGAATTTCAAAAACCATAAATAATATTTTCCAAAAATTTGAAGTGAATTTTGCATTTCTCTCTAAAATAATGGTCTTGAGCATACCATGTAATCTAAAAAATTTCTTTTCTAAAAACATCAGGAACATCTATAGCTTTGAAAGTGAAATTAATTGGAATAAAATAATCTCCCTTGCTTAGCTTATCCACCACTACCATGATAGCATCATGTTACCTAGTTTTTATTGGAAATCCGATGATAAATTCCATGGAGATAATATCCCACTTCCATTATAGAATTTGTAATGGTTGCAACAGTCTTGTTGAGTGCTTGTGTTCAACTTTGACCTGTTGGCACTCCAGGCACTTGGCAATGTATCTTGCAATGTCCTTTTTAATTACCGGCCAATAATATAGTTGCCTTACTCATGTTATCATCTTCTAATAACCAGGATGACCCACATAAGGTCTCCTATGAAACACATCCATTGTGAGTTGTTTCATATATATTAAATCAGGTATATACAGCCTGTTGTTATACAGTAAAAACCTATCTGTTGTGAGTTAGTATTCCTCATACTTTTTTTTCTTTTTGGATCTTGTTGCAAGATTTATTTCACTAAATTAGCATGCTCATCACTTTGCAATAGAATTTTTAATCTATGTTTGATGTCAGACTCACACGTGATTTCTACTACTAGGTGTATTGTTTTCACACTTCATCTAAGTGCATCTACCACTCGATTTTATTTTCCTTTTATATGTTTGATCTCAAAATTGAATTCATTGATTAGTTCCATCCACGTGGCCTACCTAGAATTCAACCGTGTTTGATCAAACAGATACTTTAGTCCTTAATTATCTATCATCAATACAAATCTCCTTCCAGGAAGGTAATTTATCCACATCTTTAATGTGTGCACAATGGTTGCAAGCTTCAAGTCATGAGTTACATATCACTTCTCATGCTCATTTAATTTCCTTGATTCATAGAAAATCACATGTCCCTCTTGAATAAGGAATCCACCAAGTCCTTCCTTGCAAGCATCAGTACAAACTAAGAAATGTTTTTTAGGATCTGTGATATTTAAGACAAGGGCATTGGTCAAGAGGTGTTTCAACTGTTGAAAGTCGGTCTCACACTTTGTTGACCATTAAAAAATCATTCATTTTCTCTGAAATGAAGTAATGAGATGACCGGTATTGGAAAATAAATTTAAAAACCTCATGTAATATCCAACTAATTCTATAAATGAACTTACCTCAAATACATTCTAAGGGGAAGGAAAATTCATGATTGCCTTGATATTTTTGGGACCTACAGCCACTCCTTCCGAAATTGTGTGACCCAAATATTGGATATCTTTCTGGAAGAAGTCGCATTTTCTATACTTGGTGTATAGTTGGTAATATCTTAGAACCTATAGCACCAACCTAAGATGATGTTCATGCTCTTACTTGGTATTGGATTATACTAGGATATCATATACAAACACAAGGACGAACTTGTCCAAATACTTACTAAGAATGTTGTTCATCAAACACATAAAGGTGGTTTGTGCATTGGTAAGCCCAAAAGGTGCCACAAAAAATTCATAGTGTCCATACCTTGTTCTAAAATTAATATTATGGATGTATTCATCCTTAATCTTGACTTGGTGATATCCATATCTCAAGTCAATTTTATAAAATACTATAGCTCCTCTAATATGATAAAAAAATATCATCAGTTTTGGGTAGTGGGTACTTGTTCTTGATGGTCATGTTGTTCAATTGTCGATAATTGATACACAACTGCAATGTACCATCCATTTTCTTTACAAACAACACAGGTTATCCTCATGGGGACACACTCATCCTAACCTACCCGTTATCCATCATCTCTTTTAACTGCACCTTTAACTCTGCCAGCTCCGGCATACTCATTCTATAAGGTACTTTAGATGTCGGTACTGCACCTAGTACAAGGTATATGGAAAAATTGAAATCTTACTTAGGAGGAAGTTCGGGTATCTCCTCTAGGAACACATATTTAAATTCCCATGGAACCGAGTGATCCTCAATCTTCAACTCATTATTCTATGTTGCATTGAGCACTTACATCGCATACAAGGGACACACCTTTATACTAAACTTATTGAGTTGCAGTGCTAGTATTTTTCTCATTGGTACATGATTTTGAATGCCTTGCAACACCCTCCTATCATGGAAATTCAATTTTTCTTTGTGGATAACCAACTAGTCCATGCCTATCATTACATCATATGACCCCAAAGGTAGGATATTGAAGGCTGCCTATGTATGCAGTCTGTTATCCCCTACCCTAGGGATAACTAAGGAGACCATGTCTCGAGGCCCACAGGTCCTAAACATGTAGTGTTGAGAATCAGATGACTTGAGAATGGCCCCAGAGGGCCCCTCTTTTCTTCAATGCATCTCATTTATTAGCAGCAGCAGCAGCAGCAATCCCACAAGCCTGGTCCTAAAGTAGCAGTAAGTCTTCCTCCATGAGGTAATGGGTTTGGGAATCATGGTATATTTCACTCTTATTACTAAAGCACTCAAATATGTTACATTTATTTATCCTTCATTTCATAGCATTTTCTTGGAAATTATGCTCTTTAACTTGTTCATACCTGGAAGGGTGACATGATGCCCTAGTAAGTTGATCTTCCTTTAGGATGGGTTGCCAATGGGACATGGGTCTATGAAAGGTCATTGTTCATTCCCTCTTAGCACTGGTATTTTCCTGAAGTAGCAGTAAGTCTTGCTCCACAAAGCATAGCCTCCTCCATTGAACAATGGTGCTTTGTTGTTGGACATTCCTTCTTTTTGATCCATCTTCAGGATCTACCTTCAATTTTTTTAGACTATGCTGAAGGAACCCGATCTGATGTCAATTGAAGGATCGGATCCTATCACTAAGATGGGGGGCGGGGGGGGTGAACCAGTGACACAACAATTATATCAATTTTTTATTTATTAATGAAAACAGAATTTAACATAGTATTTTATCGTGGAACCCAATTGGGAAAACCACAAACTCTATTCTATTAACTGCAAAATTTATTTTACATGTTACATATAAGGAATATGTACTTCCTTTTTTATCAGTACCAACTGATCAGGATGCACCCACACCCTATTTTACCAGCACCAATTGGTAGGAGGCTACGACCCCCTATTTAGTTAGCTACAACTGACAAGGAAGCACCAACTCCCTCTGGAGGCACCAACCTGCCCTTGCACCACCCAACCACCCTTAATACATAAGTATCTTCATATTTTCTTTCTAGAATTTGATTCATCTTTTGTTCTTCTGATATGGACTGCAGAGACACATTTCTTCTCATCCCTCTTCCTCGTTTATATATTATTCAAAACGATGTGAGAGTGATACACTATGTCCCTTTCATTTCGAACATCACACCTCTTCGCTTAAATTAACCATAATCATTGTTTTAACATCTTTATCGTGAATGTTTTTCATAAATTGATCACATATGGATCAATTTCATCCTCTAAACTCGATCCTGAATATCTGTTATTTTCACAAAGAACGATTTCAGAGAAGGCACTTCCTTCAAACCTTTTCATGTGACCACGGGCGTAGAACCATGGGAGTATCAACTTTAGAAACTTATTGTATTATGCCTTTTAAATATAATACCATATGACCAATGGCGGTAACCAGATGTTAGTCTAAACGAGCGCTTGAGCGGATATCAAAATCAACGGCCACGATTCAATCTCCTGCTGAGATGGACGACTGTCGAGAGTTCAGGTCTTCTCCCTTCGAGACTTCAGGATTGAAAACCTTTCAAAACTTTCGAAGCAGATTTCTCTGAAGTAGATTAGATGATCACGTTTATTTTCGAAAATAGGATCAATCATTAGTTTTGATCCTTACACAACTTAATCCGACGGTTGGGATTTAATCAAGCATTGAGATGGATGGCCATTATTTACTTCGTGACTTCATACTTCACGTCTTCTAGTATTTGTAATTCTTTTGAATAACATACACGTGTCCATAATCTCCAATGGATGAGAATACTCCCAAAGTGTTTCATTAGATCGGACGACTCATGTGTATTTTGGAACTTCAACCTTCGAGACTTCAGAGGTTCGGACAATTGTTGCTATATTTTCCTCCGAAGTGATTACCTACTGAATAATTCATAACATAGTGGAGAACGCTTGTTGTCGGTTAACACTCCCACTTACACTATCCTTCCACTGTACTTTATCAATGGTCGAGAATACACCTGAAGTGATCTTCAAATCGGATGACTCATGTCCACTTCAGGACTCTGGAATTCAGGAATTCGGGACTTTGGGAAAGTGTTGGTTGTAAAACTCCTGAATAAAAACTCTCAGAGTGACGTAACTTGCTTACGTCACTTGATGGTGTTTCACGAGCTAAGTAGTTTCCACGTGTCACTCAGATTCGTGATTTTCACGTACCTGAAATGTCGATTCAACTTGACACTTGTTGTTCTCTGATTGTGCCATGTGTCCTTGTTGACGTGGTCTGTCACAATTTCTTGCTGACGTCAACATAGATCTCCCGATCTGAGACATTTTTATCTCCGTGATCTAACGGTCAGAATAGTATCTGAAGGGTATCTCAGATTGATGGCCTGATATTTGTCTATGATTCAACGGTCCAGATTTCATCGGAACTTTGTGTTTCGTGATGTCGGAGGTTGGAGCACCTCCTTTATTTGATTCCTTATTTCTCGATATTCACTTACGTCAGATCGATGGTCCATGACCCTCCACGATCCAACGGTCCAAATTTCATCGGGACTTCACATTTCGCAATGTTGGAGGTTATATCAACTCCTTTCTTCGATTCTTGATTTCTCGATATCCGCTTACGTCGGATACATGGTCCATGATCCAACAGTCCAGATCAAATCACGAATTCGCATTTCATGACTTTGTCTTTGCTTATCCTATCCTTCCACTTTAGTAGATCCAACGGTTGACGAAAATTTGCATTTGATCTGATGGCTGACGAGTATTCGGATAATCAAACTCTCAGCCCTTTTACTTTACTTATCATGTCCTTCCAGTCAAAAGTGATCCAATGGTTGTGAAGATTCTCGATGTAGATCCACGATCAAGAATGATTGCAGATACACAACTTGCGAGTGATTTAACTCGTCACCCAAACTCCGCAATTGGAAGTTGTGTGTTGTTGGTGAGTCAACCACAATCATTGATCTTCGAAGGTATAAGATCAGATGGTCCTGACTAATTGTCAAATTGGAACAAGCATGATATTTAATTCTCCTTTTGATCTCCACAATTCACCCTTGTCGTTGATCTGGTGATTGCGCATCCGACGATCACGACTTAATCTATATTAAACTCATTATTTGTTGGATAAACCGCAATCATAGATCTTTGAAGCTATGAGATCTGACAATCTAGACAGATTGTGGTATTGTAACTAACGAGTAGTTTAATTCTGCTTTCGCTCCCCGCAATTCATCCTTGTCATTGATCTGATTTGCAAATTCGATGGTCTTGATTTGATCTGAGTTTTATCGCACCATCTCTTCTGAGCTTTGATCTTCATGTTTTTTCTAACCCTCCTGAGATTTTGTCATAGGAACATTGTTGATCCTATCGTGATCAACAATAGTCACGAATTTCTTCAGTCTTAAGGTGATGTTCTTCTATCGATTCTTAGTATACTTTGCTTCCTGAGATTAACCTTGCTTCTCTACTTACTATGACTGTTGACATCAATGAAAACACATGAATGACAATACGTTCAACAATATCCCCCTTTTTCATTGAGGGAAACACACCAACTTCATACACAATCTTTCCTTGTGGTGATGCTTCTGTCCTCTGAAGTTACTCTCCCCCTTTGGCATCAATGGCAAAGGGTTTCTTCTCCTATGATATGTTTGTATAAATACTTCTTTGGCCATTGGTAACTCCTCTTACAATCACACTTTTCCTGTCATAAATGAATGACTTCTTCTGATGTTGATTTCTATCTCTCCCTGAATAGGTTCCAATTGATGCATTATTTTCTTGAGAGATTTATGTAGGAAGAAGGATTACTCCCAATTTTTGCCTGAGATATTAAAATAAATTTATGCTTAAGGGTTTTGTAAAAATATCTTCCACCTGTTCTTGTGTTGGAACATATTCCAATTTAATGTTCTTGTTTTCAGCCTGATTTCTTAAATAGTGGTACTTTATGGGAATGTGTTTCGATTTTGAGTGTTGGACAGGGTTCTTAGAGAGACTTATTGCTTGTATTATCACAGTGGATAGTAGTGGTTTCTTCAAATATTATTTTGATGTCTTGTATAGTTTGTTTCATCCATTCCACTTGTGTGCAACATTATGCTGCTGCAATATACTCAGCTTCAGTGCTAGACAGTGAAATTGATGATTGTTTCTTACTTATCCAAGCTACTAAGGATTCTCCCAAAAAGAATTCTCCTCCACTTGTACTTTTTCTATCATCTACACTTCCTTCCCAGTCAGCATCTGAATAGGCTTTTAATGTGAATGAATCCTTGCTAGGGTACCACAAACCAATATCTATGGTTCCTTTCAAATACCTAAAGATTCTTTTTACAGATTCAACATGACTCTCCTTTGGTTCTGCTTGGAATCTAGCCACCATCCCAACATCTTGCTTGACATCAGGTCTAGAAGTTGTTACATAGAAAAATTGCCAATCATTGATCTGTAGTGTTTTGGATCTACAGCTTTGGACTCATCATCCTTGCTTAGTTTGCATCCAGCTATCATAGGTGTACTAACAGGTTTGCAATCCTCTAACTGGAATCTCTTAAGCATATCCTTAACATACTTAGACTAATGGATAAAGACACCTCTTTTGGACTGAATTATTTGTAATCCAAGAAAGAAATTCAGTTCACCAAGCAAAGACATTTCAAATTCTTGTTGCATCATCCTAGAAAAGTCCTTACTCATTTTTTCATCATCACTGCCAAATATAATATCATCAATATACAGTTCTGCAATAATCATGTTATTACCATCAATTTTTCAATAAAGATTGTTGTCTGTTGATCCCCTTTTTAGGCCCTGTTTTTGTAAGTAATAATCTAACCTTGCATACCATGCTCCAGGTGCTTGTTTTAGCCCATAGAGTGCTTTATTTAGTTTACACACATAGTCTCCTTTGTTGGTTAATTGGAACCCTTCTGGTTGCTCAATATAGACTTCCTCTTCTAAATTTCCATTGAGAAATGTTGACTTGACATCTATTTGGTACACTTTAAATTTTCTGTAGCTGGAGAAGGCTAAGAACATCCTAATTGCCTCTAATCTGGCCACAAGTGAAATTTTTTATTCATAGTCTACTCCTTCAACCTGAGCATACCCTTTACATACTAATCTGGCTTTGTTCCTGATTACTTGCCCATCTTCATTCATTTTATTTTTATACACCCATTTAGTTCCAATGACATTTTTGTTTTTTGGTCTTGGAACTAGTTCCCAAGTTTGATTTTTTTCGATTTGGTCCAATTATTCATTCATAGCTTTGATCCAATTCTCATCTTTACATGCCTCTTTGATTGAGCTAGACTCAACATGTGACAACAATGTTATTTTTGTTTGATACAGTAGTTGTCTTCTTGTGTGCACTCCATCATTCATATCTCCAATAATCAGTTCTTTAGGATGATTCTTTTGAGTAATTATTGAGGGTGTCTTTGTGTCTCTTATTGGGAATTCTTCTCTTATATCTCCATATTGACTATATTCTTCATCTTCACTAGTATCCATATCATCCTCTTCCCTTTATTTTTCATCCTCTTCTACTTCTTCTAGTTGTGTTTCGAATGTCTCGTCATCATCTTCATCTTCATTGTCAGGTATGGTCTCTTGATTTTTGTTCCTTATCATTTTTAGGTCATCCACCTTGACATCTGCACTCTCAAAAATCTTATGTGATCTAATATTGTAGCATTTGTATGCTTTTTTGTTTGAATCATATCCAAGAAAAATACCTTCATCAGATCTGGCATCAAATTTTCCAAGACTCTCATCTATCATTTTGATGTAGCATTTACTTCCAAAGACCTTGAAGTATTTTATTGATGGAGCTCTTCCAAACCATAGTTCATAAGGGGTTGTATCACTATTAACCCTGAGCTGACCTCTGTTCAATATGTATATTTTTGTGCTTATAGCTTCCCTCCAATATCCATCTAACAATTTTGTTTCATTGAGCATAGTCCTTGCATCCTTCTGAATTGTTTTATTCTTTATCTTAGTAATCTCGTTTTGCTAAGGTGTTCTGGTAGAAAGAATTGTCTTTTTATTCCATGGGATTCACAAAAGAGATCAAACTCTTTTGAGGTGAACTCACCACCATTGTCTGATCTAAGACATTTGATTTTTGTCTCCTTTTCATTTTCAACAAGAGTTTTAAAGGCTTTGAATTTGTTAAGTGCTTCTGATTTTTGTTTGAGAAAACATATCCAACTCATTCTAGTAAAATCATCAATGAACAGCATAAAGTAAGACTCTCCTTACAAACTTTTGGTCCTCGTAGGTCCACATAGGTCAGTGTGAACAAGCTCTAAAGGTTTTGAGGTTGTGTATTCTTTTGTCTTGAACCTTATTTTGGTTTGCTTCCCTAGTTGACAGTGTCTACACATAGCATTTGAGGGTTTTATTATCTTTGGCAAGTTTCTTATTGCACCAAGGTTGTTGAATTTCACTAGATTGTCAAATTTAATATGCCCCAACCTTCTATGCCATATCCAACTTTCATCTACTGAATTTATATGACACTCCTCATTTAATTTTGCATCTAGTATATATACATTTTCAGGAGTTCTAGGAGAAGTACCAACTAATTTTCCTGTTTCTTCTCTCCTAATCTCACATTTTTGGGAATCAAAGATGCAGAAGTGCCCCTGATCATAGGTTTGACTAACACTTAATAAACTAGGCTTCATCTTTTCGACAAGTAGCACATTTCTGGCTTTGTCTTTTCCCAAGCTCACAGTGTCTTTCCCAAGTATGTTACTTGAAGCATTATCACCAAATGTAGCTTTACCATTTTGTTTCTTTAAGTCTAAAAACTTGTCCTTGTTACTTGTCATATGTTTTGAGCACCCACTGTCAACATACCAGAGATCCTTTTTATCTTGAGCTTTTAGGGCAATAAGACATTCCTTTTTTGATGTTTTTTCTCTCCAAAGTTTTGTTTGCTCTCTAATGAACTTCGATTGTTTTGATACTTCCATTAATCTGCAATTAATGGCCTTATGTCCATGGTTATGGCATCTGAAGCATTGTAAGTCTCCTTCTTGTAGAGGTGCAAAGGAGTTATAGTTTCTACTTTTAACTCGATTTGTTGCTTGTTTATCCTTAAGGATATAGTTCTTAACCTTCATATTTTTCTTTCTATATGCTCTACAATTTATAGCTTTGTGTCTGAAATTAGAGCATGCAAAGCAATAACCAAGGAAAATGTGAGAATGCATGTTTTGATAAAACTTCTTTGGTATTGTCTTGTCTTCATTCTTGATGGGTGGAAGTAATCATTTGGAGTTATGATCATTACTTATCTTCTCTTCATTTTTCTTCTTAAATGTACTGAGGAGAGCATCTGCATAATATTTTCAGTTAACTTGACTTTCTTTTTTAGAATAACCTATGCCATTTTTATTACCCGAATCCCTTTGCATGGTAATAATCTTATCTAATATTTTAGAGCTATTTTCAGATTTTGTTTGAATGATTTTTGCATCCAGTTCCTTTTTTAGGTGAACTATTTATGCCTTCATTCTTTCACAAGTTATTTGTTTTTCTTTAAGAGACTCTTCCAGAATTTCTTCGATTTTATTTGCTTCTAATATTTGGTTTTTCAGGTTGCTCATGAGTTTTTCCATCTCGTTTTCTTCTTGTTCATGTTTTTCCTTTTGTTCAACTACAAAAATTTTCAGTTGTTTATATCTGGTTTTGTATTTTCTTAATTCATCCAAGGCACTGAGAAGTTCTTCTTCCATATTAACTTCTACTTCATCTTCTAACTCTTTCTCATGTTTAATTTTTTATATCTCATTAGATTCTTCAATACCTAAGAAAAGGACTTCATCATCATCAGATTCATCGTTGTCACTAGACTCTGACAAACTATTGTTTTCTTCTTTTAAATAAAAAAAAAATCCCTTTGTAAAACTTTTTCTTGTAGTTGGGTTTTTCCTTCTTCTTGTATTGTTTAGTTTTTTTTCTTCATATTCATGGTCCTCCTTGGGATAGGGACACTTGGATGCAAAATGACCAACTTTGCCACAGTTGAAACATTTGAAAAAAAGCTTGCCTTTGTCCTTCCCTGATCCTTTCTGAAGTTTTCTAATGAAATTGGCTTCTTCCACATCAGATTCTTCATGATGGCACGACTGAAGTTTTTTCTTCTGATTTATCTTCGTCTTAGATTCTTTGAAAATTGTTTCATCTTTTCTTGATTTATCATTCCCTATTCTCATTTAATATGTTGTAAAAATTCCATGGAGCTGATCAACTGTGAGTGTGTCTAGATCAAATCTATCTTCAATTGAGGAAATCTTTGCATCATATCTCATAGGTAATGACCTTAGTATATTTTTCACAATGGCTTTATCTGTAATCTCTTCTCCTACCGCTCTAATTGAGTTAACCACTTCATCTACCCTATGAAAGTACTCAATGATATTTTTTCTTCTTTCATTTTCATATTTTCAAACTGGGCTCTATAGGTCTGTAGTTTGGCTTCCTTGACTTTGTCATCTCTTTCATATACAGCCTCCAACTTGTCCCAAATTTCTTTGGCTGATTTTCAATGCATAACTTTCACACATATAGAATTAGTCAGCCTTGATAGAATTACATTAATTGCTCTTGAGTTGTCATTACAGATTTTCTTTCCTGCAGCATCTTTGGGTGGAGTAGTTGGTGCAGTGTAACCATCTACAACAGATTTCCAAATATCAAAACCAAGAGATAACAAGAATTCTTCCATTCTTATTTTCCATAGAGCATAGCCTCCTCCATTGAACAATGGTGCTTTGTTGTTGGACATTCCTTCTTGTTGATCCATATTTGGGATCTACCTTCAAGTTTGTTAGACTATGCTGAAGGAACCCGCTCTGATACCAATTGAAGGATCAAATCCTATCACTGAGAGGGGGGGGGGTGAATCATTGACACAACAATTATATCAATTTTTCATTTATTAATGCAAACAGAATTTAACACAGTATTTTATCGTGGAACCCGATTGGAAAAACCACAAACTTTTTTCTATTAACTGCAAAATTTGTTTTACATGTTACATAGAAGGAAGATGTAGTTCCTTTTTTATCAGCACCAACTGATCATGATGCACCCACACCCTAGTTTACCAGCACCAACTAGTAGAAGGCTACGACCCCCTGATTAGTCAACTACAACTGACAAGGAAGTGCCAACTCCCTCTACAGGCACCAACCTACCCTTGCACCACCCAACCACCCTTAATACATAAGTATCTTCAGCTTTTATTTCCAGAATCTGCTTCAGCTTTTAATCTTCTGATCTGGACTGCAGAGACACATTTCTTCTCATCCCTCTTCCTCGTTTATATATTCTTCAAAACAATGTAAGAGTGATACATTGTGTCCCTTTCATTTTGAACATCGCACCTCTTCATTCAACTTAACTATAATCATTGTTTTAACATCTTTATCATGAAGGTTTTTCATAAATTGATCACATATGGATCAATTTCATGCTCTAAACTCGATCCCGAATATATGTTATTTTCACAGAGAACGATTTCAATGAAGGTGCTTCCTTCAAACCTTTACATGAAACCATAGGTGTAGAACCACAGGAATATAAACTTTCGTAACTTATTATATTTTTCCTTTTAAATCTCTTACCATATGACCAATGGCAGTAACTAGATGTTAGTCCAAACAAGCGCTTGAGTGCATATCAGAATCAATGGTCACGATTCAATCTCCCACTAAGATGGATGATTGTCGGGAGTTCGGGTCTTCACCCTTCAGGACTTCAGGATTGAAAACCTTTCAAAACTTCCAAAGCATATTTCTCCGAAGTATATCGGACAATCACGTTTATTTCAGAAAATCGAATCAATCGTCATTTTTAATCCTTACACAGCTTAATCCGACGGTTGGGATTTAATCAAGCATTGAGATGGATGGCCACTATTTACTTTGTGACTTCGTAATTCACGTCTTCCAGTATTTTAAATTCTTCTGAATAATAGACATGTGTCCATAATCTCCAACGGATGAGAATACTCCCGAACTGTTTCATTAGATCAGACGACTCATGTGTATTTCGGAACTTCGACCTTCGAGACTTCAGAGATTCAGACAATTGTTGCTCTATTTTCCTCTGAAGTGATTACCTATTGAATAAGTCATAACACGATGGAGATCACTTGTTGTCAGTTAACACTCCCACTTACACTATCCTTCCATTGCACTTGATCAATGGTCGAGAATAAACCCGAAGTGATCTTCATATTGAATGACTCACGTCCACTTCGGGACTTCGGTATTCGGGACTTTGGGAAAGTGTTGGTTGTAAAAATCCCAAAGAAAAACTCTTGAAGTGACGTAACTTCCTTACGTCACTTGATTATGTGTCACGAGTCGAGTAGCTGCCATGTGTCACTCAAATTCATGATTTTCACGTACCTGAAATGTTGATTCAACTTGACACTTGTCGTTCTCTAACTGTGCCATGTGTCCTTGTTGATGTAGACTATTGACGTGGTCTGTCATAGTTTCTTTATGACGTCGACATAGATCTCTCAATCTGACACATGTTCATCTCCTTGATCTAACGGTCAGGATAGTATTCAAAGGGTATCTCAAATCGACAGCCTGACATCTGTCTATGATTCAACGGTCCAGATTTCATTGGGACTTCACGTTTCCTGATGTCGGAGGTTGGATCACCTCCTTTCTTCAATTCCTAATTTCTCGATATCCGCTTTCGTCAGATCGATGGTCCACGACCCTCCATGATCCAACGGTCTAGATTTCATCGAGACTTCGCATTTCGCAATGTCGGAGGTTAGAGCACCTCCTTTCTTCGATTCTCGATTTCCTGATATCCACTTACATTGGATCGACATTCCATGACCCTCCACGATCCAACGGTCCAGATCAAATCGCGAATTCGCATTCTGTGATTTTTCGTCTTTGCTTATCTTATCCTTCCACTTTAGTAGATCCAACGGTTGACGAAAATTCACATTTGATCCGACGACTGACGGGTATTCAGATAATCAAACTCTCAGCCCCTTTACCTTGCTTATCCTATCCTTCCACTCAAAAGTGATCCAACAGTTGTGAATATTATCGAAGCACAATAGTACATATTGTAAAAATTTCGACGTTTTATTTGCGGCATTATGGACAAAATTGGCCATACTATCGAAAAATAGAGGAAATTTTTTTTTTTTCCATATTGCCTAATAACGTCGCTATTGCCACATTGACATCTCTCTTTCCACATTGTCATCTCTCTTGCCACGTTGTCGTCTCTCTTGCCACGTTTGTGACATAGTCATCTCTCTTGCCACGTTTGTGAAGATAGGTGTCGCAATTGCGACATTGTGGAAACTAGGTTTTCTCCCTCCAATGGTCTCACCTAGTATTTTGACCAAGTCAACTTTGATTTGGTCAATGATCATCGAAATTGTGATGTTATAAAATCTATAAATATGTTGCATTTTACAGATGTTGCGACAAGTTTGCTATAATAACAACACTTCAAAAAGGGTTTATGGGTCTTCTCTGCTAGAGTACAACTATTAAAAGACATTGTACTAGGGCTCTTCTTGTTTTGTTTTAATTTTCTGATCGGTTGAATTTTAAAGGAAACAACTATTAAAAGACATTGTACTAGGGCTAGAGTACATGATGGGAAATAGTGACCTGTGAATGGGGCCAACGTTGAAATTTTTTCAAAAATTTTATGTATGACATCATACATCCTTGAGTCTTGAAACCCTCCCATACCGTCAAGTCATGTGTCTAGTCTAACCATGTCAAATTTTGATCCATACAGGCACATATTGAAGAAATTTCAACGTTGGCCCCATTCACTACTCATTATGCGGGGTCGGTGCATGCCATTTTTGGTGGTTTAATTGGAAGTTCCATGACATTTCAAGAGAGTTCGAACAAAGATTCTACAAATGGAAACAATGACATTTGACAATGAGACGCCCATTATGAACATTGTTGCAAACATGGATGATCTCAAATATTATGTGGTCGAGACATCATACATCCTTGAGTCTTGAAACCCTCACATACCGTCAAGGCATGTGTCTAGTCTAACCATGTCAAATTTGGATGCATACACACACATATTGAAGAAATTTCAACGTTGGCCCCATTCACTAGTGCTCACTATGCAGGGTCAATGCATGACATTTGTGGTGGTTGAATTGGAAGTTCTATGACATTTCAAGGGAGTTCCAACAAAGATTCTACGGATGGAAACAACGAAATTTGACAAATATGAGATGCCCCATTATGAACGTTACTGCAAACATGGATGATCTCAAAGATTATGTAGCCGAGACATCAAACATCCTTGAGTCTTGAAACCCTCCCATACCTTCAAGGCATGTGTCTAGTCTAACCATGTCAAATTTCGATGCATACATGCACATATTGAAGAAATTTCAATGTTGGCCCCATTCA